>CAJHQQ010002100.1:0-72726 GCA_905132885.1 Moricandia moricandioides
TTATATGTAATTATATAAACCTATGCTATATTCTAATGTGAAATATTATTCTTTAAAAAAAAATTAAAATATATAAGCGCAAATTTTGTTTTTAAAAATAGAAATTTATTTTTAATTTTAATATAATTTTTATATTATTAACTAATAATAAATTAATTATATATAATTGTTTTTATTTTATATATTCAAACTGCAAATGCTATGTTAGGGGGTGTCAAAACGAGTTATAACTCATGAGGTGGTTCAACTCAGCTTGATTTTCATAAGCATGAGTTGGCTCAACTCATGAGGTGGCTCAACTCAACTCACTATGAGTTGAGCTGAGTTGGGTGAATTAGCTTATTTTGACAGCTCTATGTTCTACCAAAAACTCCATATGAGAGCATTGAACAAAGAGCATTAAAAGAACATTGCTTCTTGTAAATGTTTTTCTGATAAATGTTGACCTGATAACAAAGAGCATAATGTTTATGTTAACAAGCTTTGCAAAAATGCAATATGTGTTGTGACTTGCTAGTGACTTATTTGATTGATCTTTGTAAAGTGGTTTTCTTTGTGCCCCTTGGTGAATTCATATCTGTCAAGGTATACAGTGTTTTGGTATGCTGATTTTAAAGGAGTACAGAGAGATACGCAGTTGGACTGAGAGGCGATGCAAGATTAGGCTACTAATTTCTCAGGTATTTGTACTTTCGCAGTCTTATATTATGGATTAGGAGCATACTTTAGACATATGATTAATATATGAACTGGTTCATGAATATCAATATTTCTTTTCTTGCTGCTTTTTGACAAACAACTATTCACAAATCATAGAAGATGCCGCATAGGAACCATCCAAATATTTTGTTTCTCTAACTATGTTTCGCCGGTTGATTCATCTCAAAAAGACGACATATTCTTTTGTGCTTGTTGCATCCAGTTGTGACCACATTTGGTTGGAAGAAGTCTACATGGTTTTCTGAAATGATCCTAAAGTGTGCATTTCTTACTTAAGTGTATCCATACTAGCGCTTCCTACACATTTCAAGTTTGTTTGGGGGAGGGGGTTGTAAGTTTTGTCTGATTGTGTTTTTTGGAGAATATAAAAAAGACCAGGAGTTTTTAACAAAAAAAAAGAGAGGGAAAAACTAGTAATCACTTTTAACCATTAACACAAGAAATAAAAATCACTTTTACAAATTAAGGTGATGAACAGTATCTTATAATGTTATATAGTTTGGACTGGATCGATATGTGAGTAAAAAGGACATTAATTTACTTTCTGTAATGTAAACAAAACATTAGTAATTAACAAAAGAACACATTATATAAAATGAAAGTGATGGAATATTATATTGTTGGATATGTGAGTGTAAAAGCAATAACAATTTATAATTGAAAATACTTAAATAATGGTGAAGCCTTCTAAGAATCATGTTGGAAATTCATCTACTCCAAAGAAGGCTAGAGAAAACGTACAAATAAACAAGAAAAAGGCAAGAGACTACGCAACTATATGTGCTTAGTTTTTTGTCTCATAGATGGAGAAATGGTTGATTCTTATAAATACGTGAAAATTAATAAAAAAAATCTAGTAAACTGATATTATACATATGTGAAATTTTTTGCTGATCTACGATTTAACTTTTCACTATCAGAACATTTTTGTATTAATAAAGCAAAATGATATACTAGAATATATAGACTTCATGAAGCACTGAAATTAAGGGCAATTTATCCAACTCGGAACTTATTCATTCGGGAAATCGACGTATTCCTACATTAACATGTTCCAACGGTTCCGATCAGTATATGCACATACGAGCTGTGCCAATGCATATATAAACACTCAATTAATTCAAATTTAATGTACAGAATGGCAAAACATTATGTGAAGCCCGACTCATTGTTTATATTCTCTAAGATGTTCTAGTTATACTAAGAAAATTATTTCTGTGTTTTATAAAAAAAACTAAAGAATATTTCATTTTTATTATATTTATTAATAAATTACAAAAATGTGTCCAACATAATAAAATAAAATCACAAAATATTCATTATATCTTAGAATATTCCTATAAGAATCCTTAGCATCTCTATACACTGAGAAATAACCCAAAAATTTGTATTATATATTAGAAATTATATAAAGATTGTGAAAATATTTATATATTTTTAGAGAAAATTTATGATGACAATAATAATTATTTGGTTCATCCTTATCAATGATATTCATATATAAGGGCATCCACGTCCGATCAAATCACGTTGGATCCTCCACTTTCATGATTTACGTTGAATCCGATTTCTTTCTACTTTTCTAAGTTTCTTTAGGCTGAAATAAGAAGGTTTGGGAGAATATATTTATACATTAGTTTTTTTCTAAAACACATAAATATTTACACATTGGGTGTGTATTATATATTATAAATCATATGCAATTTGTGAAAAAATATTTATACTTTTTTTCTAAAACACAGAAATAATCTTTAGTATAAATAGAATATCATAGAGAATACAAATGATGAGTTTTGCCTCGCATAGTGGTTGGCATCCGGAGGAATTAATGCTCCAACCTGAGTTCGATTCCCATCCCCACAACTTGTTTCTAATAATTTGTAATTGTAAGTAATATTGTATGTGTATATACCGTTGGACTATGTTAATGTACTAATATATCGATTTCCCCTGATTCTTTCTACAAAAAAAAAACTCGATTCACGAATGTTACAAATGGAGCTGGCGTTAGGTTGCGTAAAATGGTTGCATATCTTGGAGTTCTCCGACTTCAAATTCAATGCATAAAAGGCATTTTTTTGTTATTTTTATAATCCAATAATTTACATAGTTAAACAATATTGTATGCTTTCTCACTTTACTGCACTACACAAACAACCATTCTTGATTAAAGTCACATATGTTTTAGTATGCTGGTGCATTGATGTAGAAAGTGTATTTATTGAACCATCTCTTTTGAGTTTGGCTAAGGACACCTAATCATGTACAAATAACTATATATATGGTGTTTTGGTTACTTTATCTCCAACCTGAGTTCGATTCCCTTCACCCCCCCCCCCCACAACTAGTTTCTAATAATATGTAAGTAATTTATTTTAAACGTAAAAGTCACCCCCAACTAGTTTCTAATAATTTGTAAGTAATTTATTTTAAACGTAAAAGTCACATTCTTTAAGGGATAGGTTAGAGGTCGTTAATTTGTAACTAACTTATTTTAAACATAAAAAGTCACATTCTTTAAGAAATAGGAATGCATTAGTACATCTTATATGTGTATATACTGTTTAGGACCGTTGGACTCTGTTAATGTACTAATATATCGATTTCTCCTCATTCTTTCTATAAAAAAAAATCGATTCACAAATGTTACAAATGGAGCTGCCGTCAGGTTGTGTAAAACGGTGCATATCTTGGAGTTCTCCAACTTCAAACTCAAAGCATAAAAGGCATTTTTTGTTATTTTTACAATCCAATAATTTACGTAGTTAAACACTATTGTATGCTTTCTCACGTTACTACACTACACAAACAACCATTCTTGATTGAAGTCACATATGTTTTAGTATGCTGGTGCACGTAGAAAGTGTATTTATTGAACCATCTCTTTTGAGTTTGGCTAAGGACACCTAATCATGTACATATAACAATATATATGGTGTTTGGTTACTCTATCTCTAACCTAAGTTCGATTCCCCTCCCCCCAACTAGTTTCTAATAATTTGTAAGTAATTTATTTTAAACGTAAAAAATCACATTCTTTAAGGGATAGGTAAGAGGCAGTTAATTTGTAACTAATTTATTTTAAACGTAAAAAGTCACATTCTTTAAGGGATAGGAATGTATTAGTACATCTTGTATATGTATATACTGTTTAGGACTGTTGGACTCTGTCAATGTACTAATTTATCGATTTTTCCTCATTCTTTCTATAAAAAAACTCGATTCACAAATGTTACAAATGGAGCTGCCGTCAGGTTGCGTAAAATGGTGCATATCTTGGAGTTCTCCGACTTCAAATTCAATGCATAAAGGCATTTTTCGTTATTTTTACAATCCAATAATTTACATGTTAAACACTATTGTATGCTTTCTCACGTTACTACACTACACAAACAACCATTCTTGATTGAATTCACATATGTTTTAGTGTGCTGGTGCATTGATGTAGAAAGTGTATTTATTGAACCATCTCTTTTGAATTTGGCTAAGGACACCTAATCATGTACATATAACTATATATATGGTGTTTGGTCACTCTATCTCCTCAGTGTTAGATCATCTTCAGATCTTGCTCGTCGTAGAAAAAGAGACGTATAGTGAAAATTCAAGGACAACCAAATAAGTAGGAACACACGAACAATTTAAGAACACTTTCTTGTACATTAATTTTTTTTTAATAATATTCCTATATCTGTTTAATTTGAATTATTCTCAGTCGTAAGAGACTATAGACAGACAAATTTATAATCTCTCACACAAAGGTCGATCTGCACTCTCTAAGTCACTCGCTTTTGGTACTAACCAAGCTGACAAGAACAATCCTCTTGCCTAGCCTTTTTCAAAATCAGAGCGTCTAACCTAAATCTACCCACGGTAATCTCTCTATATAGACGCTCCACCAAAATTTTGTTTCCTAATATTGTGTTAACCCCAAATCTTCATTGTTTCACGCCAAAGTAATATCCCGAAGCCAATGGATGACAGTCACATCATCTTCTCATAACTAACCCGCAACGATGTATCACACATATATCAGCATGTGTAACATCACCTCTGCTTCATAAACGAACAAGCTCCTTTTATTGAGCTTACATTCTCCCCCTTTTTATCTCAATGTGACAATCTAAGCATCGTAAAACACCAAAGTTCCTTCAAGTGTGAAGTGTCTATTAGGTAAATAGAAGACATAGAAAAAATAAAACATTCTTAATTCAAATACACTTAAGGTTCATGATCTTAATAGACACTCCAAACACAAGATAAGACTAAAACTGGAAAAACATACTCATTATCTAACCGAAGACTACTAGAACATGACTAAAGATTGAAAATTGCAAAGACTTAAGAAACAAGAAAATTCAGAAGCTTTCACTCTCAGACTCGTTCTCTTCCTCCCTATCAGGTACACTGACAGGAACCTGGCCATAATCTTCCCCTGCTTAAGATGCACATTTATATAAAATATATGTTCATAGATACAAAGCTAAATGTACACATGTTAGACCTTACTCTTCATGCGAAGGCGAATAACCTTGAGGGTGGCAATGGTTCAATCTATGTCCTCAGCAAGATTCAGAGTACTAGAGTCATCTCTCGATCCTCGTCCAGCTTTGATGTCCATGACTACTGGCTTGGGAAAACCAGTGATTTCTTCATTTGAGGAATCAAGAGGAACAATAATTTGGACGAGCAAAACTTTCTGAATCAGAGTAGGTAAAATGATCCTTCTAGTCTTGTCTACCCTTGAGTTCTCAGCCATAATAATGATCTGATTATAGGCCAACCTTCCAAAGTTAAACCCTCTATGATGATGGATCATGTAGAGAAACTTGAGACGATCCTAATTCATAGACGTGTAGCTTTTAGTAGGGATTCAATTTGAACACACAAGCTTGTAAAGAACTTGGTTTGTAGCATTCAGATGCTTGGAGCGCATATCCTCCCATCGTTGGATCCGGTTCTCAGTGAGGAAAGCACATACATAATCAATGTTCACTACCTCCCAGTCAAGATTTTCTTCTAGGTATACAGTAAATTGATTTAATCAAACTTGGAGAAAAATCAACCAGAGATACTCCAACATACACAACAACACCATCACCTCGTTCCTCAGCATCTTAAGTATTAACAACATTCTCTTACCACATTTGGTTGGAACGGATTGGAGTCAGTGACCGTATAGATCAAGCCAGCATTAAAACCCACTTTTGGACATCAAAGAGGGTTTCTTTTGAGAGAGGAAGCCTTTGTTGAGTGACAAACTTGCAATCTCTCAGATCCCAGTATATCTCAGAGGATTTGACAGTACCAAAGTGGCCAGAGATAAGTTTCTTCTTAAGACGAAGCAGATTGGGATTCTCCCAAAAAAGAGCCTGAAAGGCTTTGTGACCAGCCTCATACCGAGCATATTGGGGAAGAAAATCATTAGAGTAATCAGCGACGAGTCGGCTTCCGAGGTAGAGAAAGACTCAAATTGTGGTTCAATAGTTTTCGGCAGAGGAGCTGTTCTCTGTTTATGTTAGCGCTTGCGGGAACTAGAAGAAGCAGGCGAAGGAGACGATGGGGCTGGACCAGATGGCAGAACTTGATTGGGTTTGTCGGTCTCCATAGATCGATTCTTAGAGATGGTTGCATGTTGAAAAGAAGAGAGAGAGGTGTGTGTTAGCTACTTCAATTAGGGTATGATACAAAGAGAGCCCTATTCACTTTTAAGCGAGAAGAGTAACCCTATCACACTCCAAGTGGATCATTAATAACACAAGGGAATTAGCCCATTTTAACAGGCCCAAAAGCAAATAGTTCAATAACATGACAAGCCAAAGACTAACGAACGAGTGTTGAGAGTTTGGGAGGATTTCTGTGAGTGAGTAGATTGAACATAATTCTTAGATAGATTTATAGCACTCATATTATCACAATGAACTATTAAAGGGTACATGAGTCTTGAACATGCTTCTTAGAAAGATTTATAGCACCCATATTATCAGAATGGACTACTAAAGGGTCAGAGATGATACCATATTACACAAGCATTTTATGCATCCATAATAGTTGAGTGCAATAACTTCCTAAAGTTATGTATTCTACCCCATTTGTCGACAAGGATACACAATTATGTTTCTTGATGTGCTAGGAGACCATATTGTTTCCAAGGAACAAACAACAACTAGATGTGCTTCTCTGTCATCTAAACAACCAACCCAATCAGCATCGTAAAAGCTTGCAAGATTCACATTAGTTTTAAAGGTATAATGAAGACCAAAATCAAGTGTAGCTTTCACATATTTTATCACACGTTAGACAGATTTAAGGCGAGACTACTTTGGATGTGCTTGATATCATGCACAAATCCCCACACTCAGAGACAAGTCTGGTCGATTTGCGCTAAGATATAGAAGACTGCCTATCATTGCTCGATACAACTTTTCCTCCACTGTTTTTCCAGCATCTTTACGTGAAATCTTTATGTGGTGCTCATTGACGTTTTGTCAGTCTTACGTGTTTGCATTCCAAAACGCTTGAGAAGATGTTTGGCATAGGTACTTTGAGACACAGAGATTCAATCTTCCGTTAGCTTTATATGTGGACCAAGGAAATAGCTTAGTTCAACCACCATACTCATCTCAAATTCTCTTGTCATGATCTGAACAAAATCATCGACCATTTCCTGTGATGTGATGCCGAAAATAATGTCATCCATATACACTTGAACAAATAAAATCTGCTTTCCTTTCTCTTCATTAAAAATAATTTTATCTACTCTCCCTCGTTGAAAGCCGACTTTAATCAGAAACTTTGTTAGTCTTTCATGCCAGGCTCTAAGAGTTGTTTCAAACTATAGAGAGCTCTCTTAGTTATACAAATTATCAGGAAAGTGAGGATCTTCAAAGCCCTTTGGTTGAACACCATTCAAGAAGGAACTTTTGACATCCATTTGGTATAGCTTAATTCTCGCAAGCTATTCCAAAGAAAAGTCTGATTGACTCAAGCCGAGCAACTAGTGCAAATGTCCCATCAAAATAAACTTCTTCTGTTTGTGAGTAGCCTTGAGCTACAAGGCTTGACTTGTTTCTAACCACATTACCATTTTCTTTAGTTTTGTTTTTGTAATCCATTTAGTGCCTACAACATTCACATTCTTATGTCTTAGAACGAGTTCCCACACTTGAAGTTGATCAAACTGTTCGATCTATTCATGCATTAAGTCTGTCCAGAATTCATCATCTAATGCTTCATGAATGTTTTTTGGTTCAATAAGTGAGATAAAACCATTTTAATCATTTCTGAGATAAAAACGCCAACTTTACCATCTCTTTGAAGTTAGTTGTTTTTTCCCTGTGACTATCTCATCAAACATGTTACCAATATTCATTGAAGATTGATTCTTATGAAAAAGTACATGATCCAGGTTGATTTGATCATCTTCCTGACCACTTTCTCCTTCAGTCTTGTCTTTAACATTAGTTTTAATTGGTGCAGTGATGGTTGGTGTAACACTACCAATATTTTGTGTCACCCTTGTCTCGTAAGATCCAACACTATCATCAAACACAATGTTCACATTATCTCCAACGATTATCATGAGTTGGTTGTAGATTATGTACGCTGAGATGTTTGTTGAGTACCCTAGAAACATTCCAACATCACTTTTGGCATCAAATTTTCTTAGATGTTCCCTTATCATTGAGAATGTATCACAAACACCCGAAGACATACATGTGACTACGATTAGGTGTTTTCCTCTAAGAATTTGATGCAAAGTAGTCTTGGTCTTGGGCTTGACACACACACGATTTATCACATAGCATGCAGTGCTTGAAGGTTCAGCCCAGAAACCTGATGGCACACTATTGCCATACAACATTGCCTTAACCATTTCATGCAATGTTCTATTCTTTCTTTCCACTACTCCCTTCTGTTGTGGAGATTTAGGAGATGCATACTCATGTGGATTCCCTTTCTTTGGAAAAACTGATCGAAATATTCATTTTGAACTCACTTCCATGGTCGCGTCGTATTTGAATGATCCCGCCTTTTTCTTGCTTGAGTTGTAACGCCAAGATTCAGAAGCTTTCAAATGCATCTGACTTGTTCCAAAAGAAATCCAACCAAGTGAATCTGGAGAAGTCATCTACCAAGACAAAAATATTGTTAGATTTTCAGAGTGTAGATAGGTTGTGTGTGATGAACAATCCCTTTAAGGGTAGTGAGAACTCGAAATGATGATGAGAAAGATCTTGTTTCACTTTGTGTTTACTTGAATCAAAAACAAAGACTAAAGAAGACTTGGATAGATTAGAGAGACTAAGAAAGGGGTAAACTAGAGAGAAGCAGATTCTAAGAACACTAAGTTTATTATGAAGTCGAGAGGGGAAATCCCCCTTACTCCCTTAGTTTGAAATTACAATGGCACAACCTTATATTGGCTTTACAAAGACATTAATCAGAGCCCTAAATCTAATGATTGATAATACTTGAAGTAGTGGACGACCATGATGGAGTTTGGCTGAATCCGAGTGATGGTTGATGATTGGAGGAGAGTTCTGGTCAAAGGGAAGGCTGGCTTCTTATTGGCTTCTCATAGGGGCCCATGAACCTGTCCACTCAAGGGTTCAGATAAATAGCCAAGGTTGCTCTTCCTTTACAGCAAGTGACAACATGTTTTGAACAACTTTGACCAGCATATTCTTTGGCATCTTTTTCTTGGCTCAGATTGTGCCACACGATCAAAACCCAACTCCTATTTTGAATCTGCTTTGCCAAGGTATCTTCTTGGCATCTCTTGATGCCATTTTGATTCCACATGATCAAAACCATTTGGTTAAGTACCAAGATTTACACGGACTACCAGGAGTGTATGGACATGTTATGGTCCGTACACTTTTGCCCTATTTTTGCACAAAGCTCAAAACACTTTCAAATGGTCGAGTGGCAATGTTATGGTGGTTCGACCTTGGTTCGTACAGAATCCGTAAAATTCGCTCTATATTTTCACATTCGACCATTTGATCCCAAATGGTTCCTAGAATCCCTCTTGGACTTGTCTCTAACTTTGCACCAGCTTCAGGACACTTTTTGACACCTTTAAACACTCCTAAAGCTTTCTTAGACAATCTCCGGAGGTATTGCCCTAACTTTGCACAACACTCAAACCTCATCCAAACTCATCCTTCGACTCCATTTCATTCTTCGAGTTAACACTCCCCCTCAAGCTTGGCTATAGGTGATCCTTAGTCAAGCTTGGAACCTTGTAGAGCTTCCTCATTAAAAATCTCACAAAAGAAAACCTTTTGGGAAAACCTTGATGAGGGGAAAAGGGTAAAGCCTCCAAGGCTTAGGGATTGGCCAGTGGGTCTTTGTGTCTTCGGATCATTGTGATGGACACAAAGACCCTGGATCATGGCCTACCTGTGATGCAAGTTTGATATGACTTTCTTTTCACATCACTAAGTCCTCTTGTACTCATCTCACACTGATCTTGGTCTCTCCCCCTTTCACCTAACCTCTTGTTTGGTTTTAAGTGATCGGACAACCAGATACATCTTCATTGAGTACCATCTTCATGCTAAGCCTTGGTTGCTTCTTCTTCTTGAATAACCACCAAGAAATCTCTCTCCAAAGATCATTAAAGCTTCTCAATACCCCCCCCCCCCTCAAACTTGGGACTGAGTCTACGAAGGACCAAGCTTAAACGGATGATAGCTTCATGATCTTGATCAACACACCACTGCCCACTCACTTCTGAACTCACCACCTTGAATGGAATGATGGTATATGCCTCAGCTATCTCTTCAACCACATCACACTAGAAGCCGCATTGATAGAGCAGTCTTCTTTTCACACAACCAAGAGTACTCTGAACACTCTCTTGTTTAGACTATCCAAGGTCTAAACCCGGATGGTCTCATCTTCTATTACTGGTGCAATAGTGAGGAGGAACTAGATCTTGAACTTAGGATCATCAGGTAGCTCAATTAAGTCCCCACCTCAAGCTTGAATTGAGTCTAGGTTCAAGCCTGAACTGAGCCTTAATGAGCTTCAAACCAGGAGCACACCACCCCACTAAATGCGCTTAAATCACTGATCCACCTTCATGCCTTTACCTCCAAGTACCCTCAGGTCATCGGCCTCCTCATGGCTTAGGTGATGACCTTGCCTTGTTTATCTTCTCTGAACCAAGAGCACATCACTCCTAACAGCTGTGCTTAAGTCTACTGGCTCCGTACACAAACACTAGTATCTCTCCACTGCTTCAGCAACGGGCACTTCCTTCCTCTTTGTCTCAGATTGATGATGAACAAAGCATACTTCTTGTGAACCTGAAACAACACTCAAACTCCAGAAAAGATAAGAAATACTTGCATTGGTATCAAACTTTGACTAATCATCAATTTTGATTTCCAATGTCACAAGCTTTGCAATAGACATATTCTTGTCACCATTAAGATCCATCTAGTACAAGCTTTTCATTCTCTAAATGCTACAGATGAACTGATCAGGAACACTCAAAAAGAAATTAGGCACTCATTTCATGCCTTAAACAACTCTTAAACATTAGTCTAGAGGTTTCAACTTTAAGGCAGTAACTAGATAACAATATGCATCAGCCTTAGCATATTCTATCCAGGAATGCAATCCGGATTAGATACAACAATCTATCATCCAGCAACACATTAATTTAGAATAGAGACTAAGCAATATTGTCATTTCCAAATACCAGACCCAATGCATTACTTTAATCAGTTTTTATTCATGTATGCAAGCAGATTCAGAACCACTACAAGAAAACAGTTTATTAACTACGAAATTTAACGAGGAAAAAGGACCTCGTAAATTTACGTGCCATTTACGAGGAAATTACGAGGAAAGTCCAAAACCTCGTAGAATCCTCGTGAATAAACGAGAAAGGTTTCCTCGTAAAATCGACGTTATGTAGCGAGTATATTGCGTGGCATAGTGAGTTTCCTCGTAAAAGTCTTGTAAGTCTTACGTGGACTTTACGAGGAAACAATATACCGAGGAAACAACGAGGCCTACTGTTTTTTAGTTGTAAACGTGTTTGTTTTGGGTATATACCTACCAACTTTCCTCGTAAATTTGAGGTAAAATGTCATCTACCAATTCCAAAATTTTCCTATAAATATGGTGTTTGAGTTTGAAATGAAAGATACCCCAAAAAATTGAAAACATAAAAGAGAGAAACAATTGAAAGCGTGAAAGTAAAAAAATGTCCTGAGATGGAAATATTTTCGAGTTGCGGAGGTGGATGTATACACACAGAGATGGTAACGGGAGAGTGACAAAAGAATATCTCGAAGGGCTGGAGACATTTATGCATCAAGCAGATTCTACACCGCTCCCGCAAGAAAGCGGTAAGATGTTATGTCCTTGTAGGAAATGCAACAATTCAAAATTAAGCACTCGAGAAAATGTTTGGAAGCATTTAGTAAATAAAGTTTTCACGCCACATTACTATATTTGGTTTCAACATGGAGAAGGTTATAGTAATTGTGGGAATGAAGCTAGCAGTAGTAATAGCAATTTTCAGGTTGAACCCGCGGTTGATCATTTGCATAATGAAAATAGTTACCATCAGGAGGAACAAATGGTAGATTATGATAGGGTTCATGATATGGTAGGTGATGCATTTGTAGCTCATGATGAAACTCATGAAGAACCTAACATAGATGCAAAAAAGTTTTATGAAATGTTAGATGCTACGAATAAACCAATTTACAGTGGTTGTAGAGAAGGTCTCTCAAAATTGTCGTTGGCTGCTAGAATGATGAACATTAAAACCGATCACAATCTACCTGAAAATTTCATGGATGCTTGGGCAGACTTGTTTAAAGAGTATTTACCGGAAGACAATGTGTCTGCTGATTCTTATTATGAAATTCAGAAATTGGTTTATAGTCTTGGGTTGCCTTCGGAGATGATAGACGTTTGCATCGAAAATTGCATGATTTACTGGGGAAATGATGAGAAGTTAGAAGAATGTTGATTCTGCAAGAAGCCACGATTCAAACCATAAGGATGAGGGCGTAATAGGGTACCTTACCAAAGGATGTGGTACCTACCACTTACAGACAGATTGAAAAGATTGTACCAACCTGAGGAGACTGCCGGAGGGATGAGATGGCATGCCGAGCATACTCAGATGGAGGGTGAGATGACTCATCCATCAGATGCAAGAGATTGGAAACATTTTAACAATGTACATCCAGATTTTGCTAGCAATAGTCGGAATGTGTATCTTGGATTATGCATAAATGGATTTAGTCCATTTGAAATGTCAGGCAGACAATATTCATTGTGACCAGTCTTTCTTACGCCATACAACCTGCCACCAAAGATGTGCATGCGACGAGATTTTCTATTCATGACCATATTAATACCTGGTCCGAAGCATCCAAGAAGATCTCTAGATGTTTTTCCACAACCACTGATAAAAGAGTTGAAAGATTTGTGGTCAACAGGGGTGAGGACGTATGATTGTTCAACGAAAACTAATTTTACGATGTGAGCGATGCTTCTGTGGATGATAAGTGACTTTCCTGCATATGGGATGTTGTCTGGATGGACTACACATGGGAGATTATCTTGTCCATATTGTAATGGAATGACAGATGCGTTTCAGTTACAGAATGGAATGCAGACAAGTTGGTTCGATTGTCACCGTCGATTTCTTCCCATTCACCATCCGTATAGAAGAAACAAGACATTTTCAGGCACAAAAATGTTGTGAGAGACACTCCTCCTCCATATTTAACTGGAGAACAAATCGAACCGCAAATCAATTACTACGTGCTCTAGAAACCGTTCCTCGTGGTGGTAATTGACATGTTCCCAGTAATATGCATGATTATTACGGATTTCAGCACAACTGGCACAAAAATAGTATATTTTGGGAATTGTCATATTGGAAGGATCTTCTTTTACATCACAACCTCGATGTGATGTATATAGAAAATAATTTTTTTGAGAACATCCTGAACACAGTATTGAATGTCCTTGGAAAGACGAAAGACAACATCAAATCAAGGTTGGACTTACCTGATATTTGCTCAAGAAGTGAGTTACATATAAAAAGCAATGGACAAGTTCCAGTTCCGATATTCAGATTGTCATCAGAAAAAAAGTCGGTGTTATTCAACTAGGTTGCATCCGAAGTGAAGTTCCCTGATGGGTATGTTTCAAATCTTTCGAGATGTGTTGAAAAAGGTCAAAAGTTCTCAGGGATGAAGAGTTATGATTGTCATGTCTTTATGCAACGACTACTTCCTTTTGCATTTGCGAAGCTACTGCCAACAAATGTACATGAAGCACTTGCAGGTAATATATATATATATATATATATATATATATATATATATATATATATATATATATCTAAACATATGCTTTAATTATATTTCTTTTATATATACAAATAAATAATATGATTGATGTGTTTTAAATTTTGAAATATGCAAGGAATTGGAGCATTTTTCAGGGATCTGAGCACTCGTACTCTTATAGAGGATGTCGTTGAACAACTTCATGAGAACATTCTCATCTTACTGTTCAACTTGGAGAAAATATTTCAGCCAATATTTTTTGACGTCATGGAGCATCTAGTCGTCCACCTCCCGTATGAGGCATTGCTTCGAGGACCTGTACATTACGGATGGATGTATCAGTATGAGCGGACCATGAAATATTTGAAAGGAAAAGCTAAAAACCTCGCAAGAGTTGAAGGTTCTATAGTTGCCGGAAATCTGACGGAAGAAACATCACATTTCACATCATACTACATTGCACCGAAAGTACGTACGCGGAAACGAGCTCTAAAAAGATATGATGATGGTGGTGTTGTGCTGACATATTTGGAAAAAGATGTTCCATATATCTTTTGCCAAATTGGAAGATTTGGTGGGAAATTGAAAGAGGTTTAGTGGTCGAGTGATGAAGACCTCCATAGTGCCCACATTTATATTCTTCTCAACTGCGAGCATGCATTGATTCGCTATTTTGAGAGGTAGTTAAAGTAAACTTATAATTACAGACACATATGTTTTGTTTGGAATTGATTAATTAACAAAAAAAATATACAACCAATTTGTTACTCAAGTCGAAGAAGCAATTCCGGATATATCCACAAGTGAGTTAGACAAAAGGAAATATCAACACTTTATTAAGTGGTTAAGTAAACATGTATTATAACGTTCTCTTTATTTTTCAATGTTCGTTGTTACAATGATTAATTTCAAAGTTCTTTTTATTTTTGGAGGTTGATTATGACGATCCAGATTATCCCGCATGGTTTCACGAATTAGTTCAAGGTCCAGTTGCAAAGGTCACCACATCACCGATGTATTTCACATGAGGCTATACTTTTCATACATATGAGTATGGTAGACAACGTGCGACAAGTAATTATGGAATATGTGTGAAAGGCGAAACATATTTCTATAGGATCTTGCAGAAGATTATTGAAGTTGAATTTCCAGGGTATTGAAGTTGAAATGCGTCTTCTTCAAATGTGACTGGTTCGACCCCGTCGTCAACAGAGGTGTTCGGGTTAAAAAATTCGATGTAGTTGATGTCAACGGTGGACGAAGATACAAAAAAATCGAGCCTTACATATTAGCTTCCCAAGCAGACCAAGTTTGCTATGTTCCATATCCTCGGATGACAACCTCGGGGATAAATTGGTTATTTGTTATCAAAGTTACACCAAGTGGATGCATAATCGCTGGAGAAGAGCCACCTTTACAAGAAGAACGCACCAATGGAGTCGAGGAACCTGATCAACAAGTTGATGTCATCCTTCTCATCGATCCGCATAATCGTGAATACGAAGATTTTCCAGACGATAACACAGACGAAGCTGTTGAAGACGAGTTTAATGAAGATGATGATGTTTCTAGTGATTAAGAAAATGATAATAATGTATCCGAACGATGTTTACTTTTTTTGATTAATGAATGTGTTTACTTTGTTTGATTATGAAAATGATGTTGCGGTTTGGGGTTTCGGTTTAAGGTTTAGGAAGAAGTAGAGTTTGATGTTATAAGTTATAGAAGTTGGGGTTTGGGGTTTGGGATTTCAGTTTTTAGGGATTTAGGAACATTTCCTCGTAATTTCCTAGTAAAAAGAAAACATGGACCTGGTTATTTTCAGGTAAGAATGTTTCCTCGTAAACTCCACGTAAAACAAAAACGCGGGCCTGGTTATTTCCTCGTAAGATTTCCTCGTAAAATCCTCGTGGATTGGGCCTGGTTATTTCCTCGTAAAGCAAAAAAAGGGCCTGGTTATTTCCTCGGTAATTTTACGTGGACTTTACGAGGAAAAATACACGGGCCTGGTTATTTCCTCGTAAATTTATGTGGGCTTTACGAGGAAATAAACACGGGCCTGGTTATTTTCTCGTACAATTACTTGGTAGTTACAAGAAAATATAATTGCTTATATAAACTCGAGCCACCACATTTCTCTCATTCGTAGCAATTTCCTCTCTATCTCCTCTTAAGGTATTCCTCTCTACTTCCTCTCTAGATAGTTTAGGTAATTTGTTTAGGATTAGTGTAGGTGGTTAGTTTAGAGAATGATTAGTAATATATTTATGTTTTTAGGTGGTTAGTAATATATATATTTATGTTTCTTTATGAATTTTAATTTTTTTTTTTGTAGATGGTTAGAGCTAATCAGCTTAAGAAAGCGACGACTCATTACAGAGACATGTTTACCGGGCCTAGTACTCATATAGGCGCATCATCTTCATCTCCCGGTTCGGTTACGGATACTGTCCCTGAGACTCAGTCTTTTCAGAGAGTCTCACAGTCGCCTCCTCCTCCTCCTCCTCCTGATGCGGCCGAAGTTCATCCCGACTTGCTCGTGCCGCCGACGGCTCCTTATGCTACGTACACCGTCGAGGACCTTCTTGCTCAGCCATGCAGGGAAGGTTTACCAGTCCTAGACCCCGACCGAAAAGAAGGCGCTTACTGGTACGTTTCATGTTTAAATATATTTTTTATTTATCACAACATTCAAATATTTAATAATGTTAATTTGTTTTTGTTCTATTCAGGTTTGGGGTCGATAGTCGTATCGCTCGGACCGTAACCGAGGTGATCAAAGGTTATTTTCTCGCCGCACATCTGAACTGGAAAATGACACTGAACCACGTCCAAAAATGTTCGCGGTAAATGACTATTAATTTTATTTTTTAATTATTACGATTTTTAAAATATTTTTAGACTAATGTTAATATTTTTTAATTTGGTTTACAGTAAAAATGGCGTTGGTCCATAGGAGTGAACGAGGACGTGAAGGAAGCTTTTATCAAAAAGGCAAAAGAGCGATTGTCGGACACGGTGTCTAACTGGAAGGACGATTATTTGGTCGACGGTTATGAACACGGGAAGCGCGCTGAGCTCACAACGGAGGTGTGGGATGGCCTCATACGTTATTGGAACTTTCCATCCTCGATCAGAGTCTCCAACAACTGCTCCTCTTCCCGCTGACGAGAGACGAGCATGGAAACTTGCCCATGTTTCACTCTTCAGGTCAAACACCACACGCCGGTGTCCGTCTACAGATGGTAAATATTTAAATTTATTAAATTTTTTATTATATCTATTTTAATTGATTAATTATTTTAATTTTTTTTTAGGCTAAAGAGACGGACGTTCTACCCTCTCTTAAGGGACTTTACGAGAGGACCCACAAGAACAAGGCTGAGAAATTTGTAGATCCTAGATCCAAGAAAATCTACAACGACGTTATTGCTCGGGTTGAAGAGCGCCAAACCCAGCTGATCCAGCAGTCCGCCGATGGGACACCCGTTATATTATCCACAACTCAAATGGATGAGATTTACGATGAGGTAAAGTTGTTTATTATTATTCATTTAATATTTTTTTATTATTGGCTAACATTAATTTTTACTTTTTTAAAAGATCGTCCCTAAGAAAAAGGGAAGTAGATTGGAGATTGTTTCCGTTAATGATGTCCCAAGAGCGACATCGTCTTATGCCCAACGAAGGGAAGATGAGACTACTCAGCTGCGTGCGGAGTTACACGCGACGCAAGCTCTAATGGGTTCACTCGAGAGTTTCCTGGACGTTCTAGCGGCTGGAAATCTGCAATTGGAGCTAATGTTAGCAGCGAGACGGAGACAATTGGGCATTCTAGACCCAGACCTCCAGAATGAGATGGACAGAAGGAACGACGACTCCCAGAACCCATAGCTCTTGTTTCCTGTTGTTGTAATATAAATTGTATAAAACTTAAATATTTATAAAATATTTTCATTTTATTTTATAAATTTAATTTGATTTCAATAAAGTATTTTATTATATTTAATAAAATTATCAATGCATGAAAAAATAAGTTTTGAAGTTAATTACTCGTTAACTCTACGAGGAATTGACTACGGAATGTACTGTGGGATTTACGTGGCTATTACGACGAAATCTAACGAGAGACTTACGAGGACTATGTTATGTGGATTTAACGAGGAAAGTTTAGCCAGTATTTTACGAGGAAACATTTACGTGTAATTAGCAAGGAATAGTTAGTGTGTATTGTACGTTGATATGTTGCGTGGCTTTTACGAGGAAATTTAGGCCCGACTTTACGAGGAAATGTTTCCTCGTAAACTTTATGTGGATTTAGCGAGGAAAATGTCTTTACGACGAACGTGGCACGATGTTTACCGTTTCGTGGTTATTTCCTCGTAAACCCTCTTTTACGAGGAAATAGCCACGAAATCGACCCTCGCTAAGTAATTGTTTTCTTGTAGTGAACATACTATTTAATATCATGTCAAACATCATTTTAGAACTCAATCATTCAAACGAGTCTCTTTCAAACATCATGGGACAGATTTTAAACATTCATATCTAGCAATCTTTAAACACATCCTTAGGTTTCAAACACATCACACACACATTCATTTCGTAAAGGATCAAGCTTTATTCAAGGGAAAGAAGTTTTCTTACAATCAAGGAACTAGTGTTAGTTCCTTGAACCACCAGTGATACACAGCCTGGACATGAGTTATTGGTGTCGACCCCAATCTCTCTTTTTTCAGTGGACCTTCCCCTTGGACTCTCCATGTCAAAGCCCTCATCTTTCTTCATACTTGAGTTGCCACCACGAGTAACAAGGTGAAATCTTTCATCTTTCTTCCGGGATTGGAATGGGAACAAGATTGGGCTGGTTTGTTGAAGAGGGTAGCTAATCCACTTCATCACCTCTGGATCCAAGTCTCATCTTTCTTCTGGACGGTATGAGAAAGCAGGAGGAACCAATAACACTTTCTGGACACGCCTAGGATGAACACCATCTTTTTGTAGAGGTTGAATCAGCCGGCTAGACAATAGCTTCTTCTAGTTTTGAAATGGCATGAGAGTGAGCTTTGATCTTCAGCGGATAAAGGAACCAAGTTCTTGCGAACCTGGCTCTGATACCATGTTAGATTTTCAGAGTGTAGATAGGTTGTGTGTGATGAACAATCCCTTTAAGGACAGTAAGAACTCGAAATGATGATGAGAAGGATCTTGTTTCACTTTGTGTTTACTTGAATCAAAAATAGAGACTAAAGAAGACTTGGATAGATTAGAGAGATGATGTGACCCTGATCAGCTATGCAAGATTGGACGAGCTAAGACCACTATGACACTGAGGACAAGCTGATACCAGCTGAAGTGAGTGTAGATGATCTTGGTGAGCTGGATGAGCTGAATACTCAATTGAGCTGGACTGACACTCACTTGGACGAGCTTAGCGAGCTGGTTCCATCTTCCGAGCTGGTTCGACCACCCGAGAAGCTTCAGTCGACCAACTCCATTTCTGATTAACCAATCCAATCTCTTGAAGGTTCTAAGACATATTCATGGGCCAAACTACTCATAGAATGTAAGGAACACGTTTTGGGTCAGTTGGTCTTTTATGATTTGGTTTGGGTCGAAATAAGGATCCAAAAGAAGTTGCTTTGTTCTTCTGAAAATGGATTTCGACCAGGCCTTACACAAGTGAATCATAAGCCCATTTTTCATCAAGAGAAGAACAAGAGATCTCCAGGAGAATTCAAGGTCATGGGAGGCCAATGGGCAGTCCAAGTTTCAGTCACAACAATAATTAAGTCAAGTCTTTGTTTGCATTTTTCTATGTCTTGTTTTTAGCTAAGTCTTTTCGGTTTCTACAAATTGTAAGACTATAAAAATAGGCCTAAGAGCCACGAAATAATCAGACTATTTTAATTAGAAACTTATTTTGTTTGAGAGTGATTCTCCTTGTTCCTTTGGAACATTTCGATTTCTTAGTGTGTAGTATCTAAGAATCAAACTGGTGTATCAAGGGTAATTCCGCAAACTCTTGTATGACCATTTTATCACCAAAGTGTGTTGTGAAGTGTATAAATAGTTCAGTTGTTGAGTTCTTACACTCTTCATTGGTTCTACACTAATCATCATTCGAAGGTTCCACCGCCTATCTTCTTTGAATCGTTGTTGGCATCATGCATTGGGTTTAATATACATTTTGTTGGGTCTACACGTGATCAAGAGGCTTAGGATTATACCCATACCATCCCCAAGTGCATTCAGGTACAGAAGCTCGACCTAGGGCGTATCAAGAGACTAAGAAAGGGGTAGAATAGAGAAAATCAGATTCAAAAACACTAAGTTTATTATGAAGTGGAGAGGAGAAATCTCCCTTACTCCCTTAGTTTCAAAATTACAATGACACAGCCTTATATTGGCTTTACAAATACATGAATCAGAGCCTCAAATCTAATGGTTGATAATTCTTGAAGTAGTAGACGACCAGGATGGAGTTTGGCTGAATCCGAGTGATGGTTGATGATTGGAGGAGAGTTCTAGTCAAAGGGAAGGCTGGCTTCTTATTGGCTTCTCATAGGCGCCCATGAACATGTCCACTCAAGGTTCAGATACATAGTCAAGGCTGCTATTCCTTTACATCAAGTGACAGCATGTTCTGGACAGCTTTGACCAGTATATTCTTTGACATCTTTTTCTTGGCTCAGATTATGCCACACGACCAGAACCAACTCCTCTTTTGAATAAACTTGCCAATGTATCTTCTTGGCATCTTATTGATGCAATTTTGATTCCACATGATCATAATCATTTGGTTAAGTCTCAATCTTTGCACGGACCACCAGTGAGTGTACGGACAGGTTGAGTTTTCAGTATTTTACTTTTGTCTAACTCTTGAACTTAGTAACTCCATCTGGTTAAACTTTAGTTCAAACTCCTTATGCCCTCGTGCTTGTCCAGCCACCAATCATTTGAGTTCAATTACTTCTTGTCCTGATTCCACCTTTGTCACAATTTGATCTCGTGATTCCGAGCTTGGCCCTTCCAATTAAAGTATATTCACTCGTTCCTTTAGCATTGCTTTATCTTTGATGAACTGGAGATTCTCATGACTGAGTTAAAAAAATTGATAAATAGAGCATGATATTCAGCTTCAAGGTCAGGGTTGAGAGCATCATCCTCCTCTTCATTCCCAAAATCAGCAGCTGAATGGACTTCAGGTGTTTCATCTTGACGGACTAATGCCACAAAGTTGAGAAGGAGTTCCTCGCTCATTGTCAATATCAAACTTAGTATCACTGAAACATATAAGTGATTTCTTTTTTTAAATTTTTTTTAGACATTCGCTTTGAGTATGTCTAAATTCTTTACACTCGATGTATTTCAGCTAATTTCTCTTTGCAAGTGGCCATTCATTCTGAAATTTTCCATAACCTTTACATTCATGACATTGAAGTTCTTTATTCTTATTACTCTTTGATGTATCGTATCGTGATGACTAAGCATTAGTACGATCACTTATCTCAAACCGCTTGACCATTTTGTTGAAGTTTTGAGCCATTAGACCTAGATTATCCTCAATTCGTTTCACTCTGTCTTCCTCCTTTGATTCGGCAGTAAACGCAATGCTATTCTGTGATTTAGATGTCTGGTATGTTTTTCTAATATCATAAACCTTGAGATTACTTGAGAGTTGATCAAACTTCATTTCATCAGTATCAACTGTGATGTTCAGAACTGCTTTGTAAGCTTTGAACCATGGTGGAAGACATCTCAACAATTTCTTCGCCAAATCTTTTTCTTCATATTTTTTTACCAAGCACACATGATTCACTAGCTAACTCACTGATATAGGATGAATCCATCAATTGGCTCGTCATCTCCCATTATCAGATTTTCAAATCTCAAGGCCAAATGATCGATTCTAGTTCTCTGTACACTTGTGTTTCCTTCAAAGTGATTGATCAAGGTATCACATGCATCCTTAGATGATTCACAACCTTAGATAATCTTGAATTCATCCAAATCAAAAATAGAGAATATAACATTCATAAGTTTAGAATTAAACTTAGATCCTCCTGTGTCTGAGTTAGTCCATCTGTTCTTAGGTTTTGCTGCCAATTTCTTATCTTCCAGAAGCATGGTAGGAGAAAACCAATCTTGTTCTACAGTTCAATCATCTTCATCAATTCCTTTGAGTATGTTTTGCATCCTAGCCTTCCAATGTCCAAAGTTACTACCATCCAACATGAATGGCTTTTGCACATCAACTAGTTCCTTCATGGTTTCCATGAAATCCGCAGGATCTCTACCTTTTAGTAGTATTCAATACTACAGAGGTATCCTGCTCTGATACTAATTGAAATTTCAAGGACAACCAAATAAGTATTAACACACGAAAAATTCAAGAACACTTTTTTGTATATTATAAATCTTTTAAACAATCTTCCTAAATCTATTTAATCTATATTACTCTTAGTCACATGAGACTGGAGACGGACCAAATTCTAATCTCTCACTCAAAGGTAATGTTGCACTCTATAAGTCACTCACATTTTCTGTTAACCAAGCTGACAAGAATAATCCTCTTGATCTAGCCTTTTTCACAATCAGAACGACTAACCTAGATATACCCACGATAGTCTTTCTATACAGACACCCCCACACAATATTATGTTCCTAATATTGTGCTAAACCCTAAATCTTCATTGCTTCACGCTAAAGTAATATCCCAAAGCTAATGGATGATTGCCACGTTATCTTCACATAACTAACCCGCAATGATGTATCACACAAGGATTATCATGTGTAACACCACATCTGCTTCATGAACAAACAAGCTCGTTTTCTTAAGCTTACACATAGTTCAAGTGCTTATATGTTGTGTTCTAAAAATCGGGCAACTCAGACGTTTAATCGCCGAGTCAACGTCAATCGTCCGTGAACAGTGGAGAACTGAAAAAAATCGCTCAGAAACTTGGATCTTAAAGAAAAAAAATTCTTAGTTTTGATGCTAAAATCATATTTATAGTTAAGATCTATTACGATTGAAAAAAACACACAAAAAACTAAAATCAAAAAGAATCGTAAAAATAAATGGTTGGAGAAGGAAATTAGGGTTTGCATATCAAAATTGAGGACGATGAAAATGAGGGAGATGTAGTAATTTAAGATTCATTAAAGACAAAAATGAAAAAAAAAAACACTACTTTCGAAAGTCAAACCCGCAGTGAAAATGGGGAAAACGAGAACACTAACCACTACACTTCGCTACATTTGTTGTTTTACTATAAGAATATTAATATATATAAGAAAAATACTTAAAACTAATTTTTCATTAATCTTCGATTTAATCTCCGATTTCTTTTTAACTTGCTAGGTTTGGATATTCCATACACACTACACCTAATGAGATTTTGCACATTTTTTATATTTAGTGCCTTGACCAACTGATTGAGTTTATTGGAGCAAACTATTTATGTCAACTATTCACATGTGGCTTCTACCTTCGTCAGACTACACATTCATTAGTTTAAAATTTTTGACTGGCTATACGCAGATTACCACTAATTTTCTTTTGATATTCACGTATTTTATTTCATTTGTAGTGCTAGCATATCATTTCCTATTTGGATCACCCATTTTGTGTTGGATAATTCTAAGTTTGTGGAAACTTTACATATTAATAAGTATTTAATATTTTAAGAGATAAACACAAAAAAAATCTAGAATAGAAAAAGTAAGTTTTCTATTTAGTTTAGGATTGTGTTTTCATATCCCACATGTATATGGGAATTGTCTTTCACTATAAATATAGGTATCATAGAGAGAAGATCATAAGATCTAAGAGAAACATTTAAAACTTTAGTTTTGAGAAGTTTCTAAAGTAATAAGAAATGTTTTTCTTATAATTATTTGTGTTTCTAGAGGTCTGAATTGGTATCAGGACCTCAGGTTGGAGATTTGATCTAAGCTTAAGTTAAAGCTTCGATCATGGTGATTATGAAGTAGATCACGTAAGAAAGATAACCTACGTGAATAGGGCTCCATGCACAAAGGACTTTGGATCTGTATCCATCAAATTTCATATGTTGTCATCAACAAACTACACGGTTTGGCCGGTGCGGATGAAGATGTTACTCTGTGTTCATGAAGTGTGGGACAAGATAGAACCATGCTCAAATGATCAAAAGAAGAATGATGTTACGACTACTCTTTATTTCAATTTGTTCCCAAAACGTTTATTGTCCATGTGGGAAAAACAAACCGCATCGAAAGACATCTGGAACGCCATCAAGTCATGACCCCTTGGAGTTGATCGTGTAAGGGAGGGCAAGACTTCAAACTTTGATGATAGACTTTGACAGATTAAAAATTGATGATAATGATATGGCCGATGTCTTTGCGGGTAAGATATCAGGCTTATCAGCCAAAGAAGTCATGTTGGGAGAAAACATTGAAGAGTTCAAAAAAATCTTCAAAGGACTTTCAAGACACAAGTACATCCAGATCATAGCGTCTTTAGAGAAAGTCTTGGAACTAAATTTTACGGGTAATGAGGACATAGTTGGAAGGCTAAATGCGTATGAGGAGAGTGTAGGGGAAGTAACTAAAAAGGAGACTAGAGGAAGCTTATGTTTTCAGATAATAATCACCATATTTAGAGGAATTATGGAGATTTCTGTGGTAGAGGTAGAGGATGGAATGGAAGAGGCAGAGATCGAGGACGTTTCAACAACCAAAACCATGTGTCACACACCAAAGATAAAAACTCTAAGAATGATCGTTCAAAGGTGATATGTTGGAGATGTGACAAGTCGGGTCACTATGCAATTGTTTGTCTCGAGAAACCAATAAAGAATCAAAAAAATAAACCTAAATGAGACCCAAGAGACCAACACCGTTTATGTATATGAGGTGGTATTCTTGAATGAAGACAAAGTGATTTCAAAGAATCTTAATATCGACAAAGGCAATGCAAGTGTTTGGTATATGGATAATAGAGCGAGTAATCACATGACGCGAACAAAGAATTATTTTCGAGTTTGGATCACAACACCAAAGGGAAGGTGAATTTTGGTGATATTTTGTGTGTTAACATTGTAGGAAAGGGTGTGGTCACTTTTGTGTGCAAGACTGGAGAGAATAAGGCACTCAAATACATATATTACATAATCGACCTGAATCATAACATATTCAGTCTTGGACAATCAACAGAAAACGGATGTGAGGTTAACATGAAAGACGTATATTTACCACTCACAGATTCGTGTGGAAGGTTGCGTGTATGTGTTACAAGATCCCTAAATCGTCTTTACAAGACCCCGACAGAGATTAGCTACTTAGAATGTTTAAATGTCAGAGATGAAGATGTTACATGGAGGTGGCTTGATCGACTAGGACATATAAGCTATGGAGTGATGAACAACATGGTAAAGAAGGAGATGGTCGTAGAAATGTTGAGTGTAACACAAGAAAAAAAGTGTGTGTGACGCATGTTTAGCATGGAAGCTGATTAGACACTCATTCTCGACTAAAGCCATGTTTCGTACGAAGAGTGAGGCATTCAATCGCTTCAAAAGGTATAGGAAAACCATTAAGACCTTTCACACCGATACATGAATAGAGTTTACCTCAGATGAGTCCAATCTACTTTGTAAATAAAGTGGAGTTGAAGCAATGGTATCCAAGTTGGAGTTTATCGCAAGACACAAGACATGGGAGCTGGTGGATAAACAGACAAGAGTTAACCCTATAAGGTTAAAGTGGATCTACAAGATTAAAAGAAAAGTGGACGGTACGGTGAACAAGTATAAGTGAGACTTGTGGTAAAAAGGCTATGTACAAAGACAATGAATAGATATCGCTACCATTTCTTATATATATAAACACAAAGATTTATAAGAACATTTTTTTTATTACTTTAGAAACTTCTCAGATTAAGGCTCTCAATGCTTTTTTAGATCTTATGGAACAACTTTACATGAGACTTATATTTATAGTGAAAAACAATTCATTTTTACATGTGGAATATGAAAACACAAATTTAACCTAAATAAAAAACTTCTTTTTCTTATTTCTAGATTTTCTTTATGTGTTTATCTCTTAACATATTAAAAACTTATTAATATGTAAAGTTTCTGTAAGTTTATGATTATCCAACAATATATATGTTAGCTTCTTAGTTTTGTTTTATCTCTGATATATCGTGATGTATTATTATGTATCATAATTTTTACCGTATAATTGAGGTCAAGTGAAGTTTCAAGTACCTAAAATGAATAATGATTTTAGGTAGGCATGGGCATAAAATCCATAATCCGAAATCCGAACCTAACTCAAACCAAAAAATCCGATCCGTATCCGATCCGAAATGTAAAAAATACCCGAATGGATCTTGCAAGGTGATACAAAATATATCCGAACCCGAAGTGTTATTAAATGAACCCGAACGGGTAACCCAAAAAACCCAAAAAATCTGAAAAAAATATCCGAAGAAACCGATCTGAATATCCAAATTAATATACAATATAAATATATGAAAAATAAATATATACTTCAAATCTTGAATTTAATATTTATTTTGATGTAATATCTAACAATTAGTATTTAAAATTTAAATAAGTACCTTAAATACTCAAATTATATATAAATAAGTATATATTTTTTATGTTTTGCTTTTAAATTTTACATTTTACTTCGGTATATCCGAACCAATCCAAGATAACCCAAATCTGGAAGATATATGGGTTTTAGGATGTGATACAAAACCGACCCGCAACCGATGTGTAATATCCGAATCCGACCCGTATTTGCAAATTTACTAAAATGGGAACAAAGAGGTGTTATAAAATAGAACCGAAATCCGAATGCCAACGGGTACCCGAACGCTCCGGCCTAATTTTAGGCAAATAATTCCTCAATGACCCAAAGCAAAATTGTTAAACTGCGTTTAGTTTTGTTGACAGCTGTAACAAATCTATTAAGCTCTCATTGTCAAAAGTGTTACATTCAAATTTATTACAAGCTTCCAACTTGAAACTAATTAATGATAACTGGAATGATCATAATTTATTTTACATATTACTTAATTTTCTTTAGGATTTTCGATGTGGGATAGTTTATCTCTAATACCCCTCTTCGAAATGATGGTTTTTATCAGCCATATTAAATTTTATAAAATTTATATTCGATCGGACAAGTTTAGTAAGACTTTTATACCTTATCGAGAGGATTTATTAATATGACAATTATACCGCAGTCAGATTATATTAATTAGTGATTTAGAAATTGAGCTCTAATACCATTTTAAATTGAATTTATTATGGAATTTTAATTTAAAACTGATTGGTGACAAGTGAATCAGTCTTAATATTTCATATATTATTTAATGTTTCTTAAAATTTTCAATGTGAGATACTTTATCTCTAATAAAAAGTTGATATTATCTGAAATTGAACCAATCAATACTATTAAAACAAAAGCACAAATTTGGACCTAACTTGCTTCTAGGTAAAAAAATTAAAAATACTATATAATATAATTAATGTTCCTTATTATCTTTAAGCCTAATACATTTATATATATAGCAAAACTACCCTAAATTCTCTCCTTATTTATGGTAACAATTTAAATAGAGCAATTATTAATGATTTTTTAATAAGGTAATATTATTCTAGATGAACAAACATTAATGTTTCCAGATCGTAACTTATTTAACAAAACAACTTTTTTTAAATAGGTTGTCAACATATCTTAATTTTTCCTAATGATTTAAATTTATATATTCAAAATAATAACAAATAATATTTTGAAATATTTCTTATACGATCCGACATCTTTAAAGTTATTCTCAAACAATATAAATAACAAAAACAAACTAATATTGTTATATAAATATATTTTTTTTGTCTTCTCTAATATCAGTTTGCATTTTTTGAATAGTAAAAAAAATCATCAAAGTACAAAAAACTACAAATCTAATAGTTTTTTTTTTCAATTTTATGTACAATTTAAAAGTATATAAATTTTTATTTTAGAAATATTATCAGTTAATGGGTCAACCATGATTAGTTCACATGTTAATGATAATTGTTTAGATTTTTACCAGATTTTATCAGAATTTTAGTTAATAAAATTTTCATTGAATTTGAACTGGATATATACCGACCGCATGATTTACAGTTCAACCGCGGGTCTGAATCTGATATGAAAACATTGAATATCCATTTTTAACATAGATATGTATATCAAATTGAAAAAAAAAATATCAACTAACATTTTTCTTAAAAAATAAATTCGCGCTTTTAAAAGAAAAACAAATCCGTATTTTAAAAGCGTGGATAAAAATCTAATTAAAAATTAAATAGAAATCATTAAAGTGTACGAATTAATCTACTCTATCACTGAAGAGGCAAACTAATAAAAATCACTAGGATTCAAGGAGAAGTCGTGGCTATAGTTTAATGAAAAATACATTTGCCTTATGACCTCCACATATCTAAATTTTAGTGGCCTCTAGTTACAATAAATGGTTAACTAGGCCTGGGACGTATTATCCGGGATCCGGATTCGATCCGAGATCCGTCCCGTATCCGCTCCGAAAATAGGATATCCGGAGTGCCCGGATCCGAATCCGGATAGTAAAATTTTGGATCCGTCCAAACCGGATCCAAATCCGGATATCTTAATTTTTAGGTCCGGATATCCGGATCCGGATCCGTATTTTTAAAATATATTAAATTTTTAATTTTATTAATAATTATATTTGATATATTAGTATTTATACATAAAATATTTTTTAATATTATATTTAATTTTTATTAATATTATATGTCATATATATATTCATAAATTTTGTATAAATATTTAATTTATGTTTTATTTTTAGATTTTTATATTTTTAAAATATTTTTTATTATTTTTAATTATTTTTACGGATCCGGATCCGAATCCGGGTATCCGCTGGTATCACAATATCTAGACGGATATCCGAAGTCCGGATACCCGGAAGACGCGGATCTGGATCCGGATACTAAAGTCACGGATCCGGCGAATCCGGATCCGGATCCGGATATCCTAAAATACCCCGGATATCCGATCCGTCCCACCCCTATTTAAACCAGTTAAAACCTCACATAATTTGTCTTTGACGTGAATTCAATTCGTATTTTCAATTAAAATAAATACTTTTAGTTAGTTTTATTCTGTTATAAGTAAATTTTAATATTTTAATAATTAGTTTTGAAAATATTTATAATATTTGTTTCTTATACCAGAAATTTAATTTTTGGTAAGTTAGTTTTTGGTTTTGTTAATTTATAAAAGTCCGATGTTCATAAAAAACACTTATCTAAGAGGCTTTATTTTAACATTTAGATTCATCTATAATTTAATTTATTTTGTTTTTACTAATTTAAATTATAAATACTATTTAAATATCGTAAAGTAATTTTGAAACTTGTCCTGGACCTCTAGAAGGCTTGCGCACGGCACTGACAAAATAAGAAATTCTTTTTTTTTTAAGAAATAAAATAAGATTGGAAAAAAGTTTCTCAGCTACACGAAGTTTACCCTAATATGGTGGAAACCATCCAATGTTTCATAACATGTTAACAACTACACGATGTTTATGTTAATACATGCCACATATACGAAGTAAATGATTATATGGTGGGAACATCAAAATCGGGTTTAATTGATTCTAGGAAAAGTTAATGAGGTCAAACTGTAATTACCAGAAAATCAAATTTAAAACAAAAAGAACTAAGTTTTAGAAAAATTAATTGTGTACATTAAATTTTGATTGGGTAAAATTATAGAAAATAGTTGACTATAAAAATAAGAAATTTATAATTGAAATTTAATATATTTTAATATTTTTGAAAAATTAAAAAAATATGAAGACAATAACTTTGATATTGTCGATCATATTAATTTCCAATATAAATATTTTAAGGAATTCATATTTTGGGGTTTTAAATTGGAAATAAATTTTGGTTGTCGGATTGTAAATATATTAACAAGGTGAATTATTTTAAAAGTCAAAGAAAATGAATGCTACGTAAATTTTAATATCATAATATATCAAGATTATGTTGACATAATGTTTAGAAAAATAAATGTTGATGTTGACAAAAAAAATCAGATATACATACATATATACAGATAATAGATTCATATTTTTTATGTAAACATCATGTTATTTTAGTATCTATAGGTAAGATTATAAATTTGGTATTCGTAAACAGTATGTCAAGTTACGGTAACATATTACAAAAACAATTATAATGCTTATGTATGTCATATCATTCTAATTATTGATAGTAGTAATATATTTGTAAATGTATTTTATAGTTTTATGATGTTAATTGTAAGTGTTATGAGACGTAACATTTCTTTTCTTTGACTTTTAAAATAATTCATCTTGTTAATCTATTTAAAAAATTTCAACCAAAATTTATTTCCAATTTAAAAGTCCAAAATATGAATTCTTTAAAATGTCTATATTGGAAATTAATATGATCGACTATATCAAAATTATTGTCTTTATATTTTTAAAGTTTTCATAAATATTAAAATATATTAAATTTCAATTATAAATTTCTTATTTTTATAGTCAACTATTTTCTATAATTTTACCCAATCAAAATTTAATGTACACAATTAATTTTTCTAAAACTTAGTTCTTTTTGTTTTAAATTTAATTTTCTGGTAATTACAGTTTGACCTCATTAACTTTTCCTAGAATCAATTAAACCCGATTTTGATGTTCCCACCATATAATCATTTACTTCGTATATGTGACATGTATTAACATAAACATCGTGTAGTTATTAACATATTCTAAAACATCGGATGATTTTCACCATATTAGGGTTAATTTCGTGTAGCCGACAAACTTTTTAGAAAAACAGGAAACCTTAACGAGCGGACAAGACAACTTAATGGTGTAGTTGTGGGTGGTTCGCTTTCTACCACACTAAGATGATGGCTCATTATGCATCACCCACTTGTTCTTAATTTTGTATTCTGAATTTTATTATATTTTTTTGAAGCTTTGGCATTTATTTTGCCAAGTTTTTTTCTCTACGCCAATGGCATGTTTATTTTAGATTCAATAAAATTGCGCAATGCAAAAAAAAAAAAAGAGGCTTCAGCATGCATTGGCGTCCACGTAAGTGCTTCTCAAGTCTTAAAGACAAGGTTCTCCTTGAACGGTCCTAATAACTAGAAATAAAACAATTAAAGAAGAATATTCTTGTTCATATATCTTAGATGGATGGATAGATATCGATCTTAGATGGCTAGCTACTCCCACAATTTTAAAACTCAACAAAAAGTAAACTACAGAATTTTTGTGAACATTATATTTTTTTTTTTTTTTTTCTTTCATTAGTATTATTATTATTTTTTTTTTTTATTTTTTTTTTTAAATTTAAAATCATCCCGGAAAATCCGGGCACTCGGTTCAGGTTACAAGTTTGATCGGAACAAAACTCCCAAATCATTGTATTACAACCTAGCTTCGCCCACCCACTAAACCCGGCACATTCCGCTAAGTTGATTTTAAAATCCTTAGGAATCGAAAGATGTTCTCAACCATCAACGTTGACCACGAGAACGTGAGGTTCACCTCGTTACCTCGGATGCCGGGAATTCTCGTGACGCCTCCGGAGTAGCTAGCTCTCGATGAACTTTTCAAAACTTATAACCATCACCGCCATTAAAGCGCAAGCTATGAAGAAGAGGGTTTATGAGAACAAACCGAGGGAAAATCGCTCATGAACCGCCTATACAATCTTCAATACACCAAAAACTGCTCGGGGACCCAAGATTAATGAAGACCTTAATTCCACGGACAAAGCAAGAAATCGGGCACGGAAAAACAGCAGCCAACCGAACCAGAAAAATGCTCCAAAACCTGCCAAAATATTAGTTAGACAACACTACCGCAAGCACAAGGCACCCACGATACTGGGATGTGTCGAAGAACCGATTGCGCCACCAAGGAAGAGGACGCTCCTCCGACCACAAGAAGCCTCCTAACGCCTTGACAATCGCCCATTCCGAGAACCGGAGATAGGTGAACTTTAGCTGTCTCAAAATGAATCTGTGGCTCGATCCAAACCAAAACTAACGAACCGGAGCAAGAAACCCAAGAGAACCAAGTCGACTTAGCTCCACTGGATGACTGATTACGGACAGCCGAGAAGAGGGAAAAAGATTGAGAGGAGTATCACAGCCCCGCGACGGATAAGCCATAGACGACATAGCCGCCATTGCACCACTGCAATACTTCCCGCACCAAACACCACAACACCAACACACGCCGGAGTCGAGGCTAAGCACGACTTTGAGTTAAACGGAACCTCCAAAGCACTCTAGGTACAGAGAAACAGAGCACGCTTTTCCGAGACACCAAGGAGAAAACGAAAGCCCTGAACCCTACACCACTCATCCTCCGACCGAACCAAAGACCAAGGACCGCAGTTCAGGGCGAGAACGGTGAGCCAATCGACCTCCTCTACATGCCATTGTTCCTCCAAGAAGCTTAAGGAACTCCCTGCAAAACCCTAAGAGCCGACTCCACTAGACGCGAACTGACCAACCCCGTGTCGAGGCTCCACCACCCAGCTGTACTACACCGACGCCGGAGCTTCTCACGTGCGAAGACGACGCCGACAAGACTCCAGGAGCAGAGAAACGGACAAGACGGAGAGGGTGGAGAGCACGACGATGAAGCAAATGAGAAAAGGAGGCTAGGGGAGAGAGGGGGACCCTCCGGCGCTGGCACGCACGCGCACGCGCCGCCGAACGTCGGAGGTGAAGCTCAGATCTGAAAGTTTTGTTGGTCGCGAAGAGAGAGGGGGGGGGGGGGAGGGGAGAGGATAAGGTTTATTCTTTTAGTATTATTGTGAACATTATATTTATGTTGTAGTTACAACGGATCTTCATCTATTGGTGGGGAAATTTTTCAGTTTGTTGTGTTCTTTAAAATAGAAATAAATATTTTCTGGAGTTCGTTTTTGTAGCTTTTAAGCAATATTCATTGGGGATATGTTTTCTTTGTTTTATGATCGAAACGCCTAGCTAATTTGGAATTAGCAGGTCTCTACGTAAAATATTACTGTATGTAAGATCACCGCAGATAAAATACCCCAGCCAAAGTCCCAAGTGGTCTACACGTATAAAGTTTACACACAGTCACCACACACAAGTTATATTTGTAAACTTAATTGCTTAATAATTCATGTTCATTAATAAGAGACACTAAAGACAGTCCTGGTAGTAATTGATAATCCATTAATTCTACTAATGAATAGTGATGGAACGTGCAAAAGGTTATGATGGTGAGTTCGTAAATGGGCAAACTTGAGAGTTGAAAACTAGCTAGAGGATTGCATATAGTCAAAAAGCAACAATATTCGCGTGCTTCTCATCATGTGTTTATTAACACTTAAGAGTGTTTTCTATGATCAAGATTTGAGGTAGTTTTATCCATAAACTCCGACGATACTATCTTGTAGTCGATCTCTACCATACACATGAAAATGTGTCATACACTACGTTTTTGTGTAAAAAGATCTCGAATGTATCAAAATTATATCTGCTACCCAATGCTTCATTCCAAACAACTTCAATGAAATGTACGCGTGCGTTTTGGTATGGTCAGTTATGAGTTGATGATCTCACTATTATAAATTTTAATTAAATATTGATATTCTTTTTTTATAAAACGTTTGGAAATGTTAATTGAAAGTTGACATATTAGAGTAGACCATATTAGTTGAAGTATTTGAATTTGAATATTTGAGTAGCTTAATGAAACTTAACTGAGATAGTAATATAGAATTGAGTTGTGCAGATTAAATTAGTACTACATTTCCTTGTGAATGAAAGCTGATACACTTGATAATACAAAAGCTGATGATCCATAGGCCCATTGGGTCATTCGCTCTGTCCAATGGCCCAATTTGACCCGATGGATCATGTATGGTCCCACAAAAACACCGCGACAAAACTCCGTCGCTAGCTAGCCGTTTCAACATGTTCACCGGTGGTGGTAGCTTCTACACCGACCCGGCTAAATATGCGGATCCCTAACCCTTGACGGCCATTTTAACACTCCTCGAAGATCTTCCTCTACAGGTGAAAAAGCAGGTACCTTTCTTTCAAATTCTAAACCCTAGATCTCTCTTCTCTCTTTCGTCTTCTTGTTTTCGATCCAAGATGGGTGACAGTGAAGATGAAACCGGATACCCAAAGAAGTTTTACCCTCTGAATCGACAAACCCATCCAATGTATACCCGACCCGTTCCCAAACGCCACGCGTATTACCGCGAAGAGGACGATGACCAAGAAGACGACGACATCGAAGAAGAGGAAGTAGGAGGAGGATCCAGCCATCGTGGGAACGAGAGGTTTCAGAAGAGGCTTAAACCGAACAAACCGGTTTCCGGTTACGACTTCGCAGGTCCAAGCGACGCGAACTGGAGAGACCACGAGGCGTTCGTGTTGTTGGAAGTCTGGGGAGACAGGTTCTTGCAGTTGGGTCGGAGGAGTCTGAGAAACGAAGATTGGAACGAAGTCGCTGAGAAAGTCGGCGAGGAGCTTCGGTCGGAGAGGTCAGAGACGCAGTGTCGGAGAATGGTTGATAGTTTGAAGAGGAAGTATAGGAAAGAGAAGATCAAGATCGAGAAATCTTTGTCTGGTTCGAGCAAGTGGTCGTTTTTCAACAAGATGGATATGTTGTTTGGTTCTTCTCCTAAGTCGGAGTTGGGTTTAGCTTGCGGTGTTGATTCAGGAGAGTTTGTGTTTATGAACACCAAGGTCTATTTGGATAAGAGTAATGGGTTTGATGAGATGATGGATAGTCCTGGTGATTCTGAAGAGGATGATGAGGAGGAGGAGGAGCGTGAGGTTGAGTATGAGAGGAGGAGGAAGGCGAATGATGCGGCGTCCTATAAGCTGTTGGCTGATTCAGTTGAGAGGTTTGGGAAGATATATGAGAAGATGGAGAAGAGTAAGAAAGAGCAGATGAAGGAGCTGGAGAAGATGAGATGTGATTTTCAGAAAGATTTGGAGTTGCAGAAGAAACAGATTGTGGAGAGAGCTCAGACGGAGATCGCTAGGCTACGTGAAGAAGAGGAAGAGCATCATCATGGTGATGGTGATGGTGAGAGTGAAGATGAGGAAATGGAGAATGATTCTGATGGGAATCTTAGTGATTGAATAATCCCTAATAATAAAAACTAGGATTGTTTGTTTGTTTTAGCTTCTGAAATCAAGGTTCTGTTTATTTCTGGTGAGTTTTGTAACTCATGTTTGATTGATGGTTGCAAGTTTTATTTGTATGGATTAGTAGATTAGTATAAGCCAAGACAATTTCCCTAAAATTATTGCAAATTATCATATATTCCTTGTTAAGAAAATGGAAGTTATGATGATTATTCACCTGAGCTTAAACAAACAATCTGTGTATTTGTATACATTTGCAAAAGAGTTAAGAGCCAATATCTTAACTGATGCAATGTATGAGGAACACATGCTTGAGTTAAGTATTTTTGGGGTGTGAGTTCAGATCCAATCCATATGTGTATAATGTCAACAGACAGCAGTGTGAAAGTCGATCAAGGCAAGCTATTGAGCATGGGAACATGATATGAGCAGTGACGGACATTTTGTTGTGAAATACGAATTTGCAAGATAGATATCTAGGGCTGCTTCGAACTGAGAAAGGAATAGCTCAAACACGCTTTATAATATCCAACTAATATAGAAAATTTACAGTACAAAGCAATCTATCATATTTGATTCCCTTTTGTAGAGACAGCAACCTTTCACAAGTTTTGCCCAAATGCTTTGCAATAAGTTTAGAGACGTGGAATGGATAACCTCTGTACAAATCATATAAAGGCATTATTCAGAAAGAGCGGGTTTCATACTTAAACATTACGGCTCTTGTACGATGCAATCTTTTCAAGTCTGAATCATTTATAAGTTTGGCATGAATTCTTCGAGTCTTTTATTGATGCTTCCTGCATCTTTGCGTTGATGATGGCATATCGAATTTCTTAGTTAATATTATCAAAATAAAAAGTTTAGGTTATACAAAAGTCTATGTTAGTGTTTCCTTGCCAAAAAAGAATAGAAACAAGGAAACACACAGATGGTGATTTCCAGTGACACCTAATCCAAATAGACATAATTTACTACATGTCTTCTCGCGTGATGGTATTGCGCACATCTAAGTCGAAGGCATTGTTCGGCAGGGCATAATTTTGTTGTTTGCAAACATTGTAAACTGTGTTTTGTGATACGATCTTCCTGAATGTTGAAGGTGCTGCACTGATGAAAATCAAGTCTAGGAGAGTAACTCTCCCTAAGTGAGGAAAGAAGGGCGGTTATGATTCAAACGCACAAAAACAAAAAGAGTCCAAAGTGACAATGTACGAGCTAGGAAAAGGTGGTCCAGTGACTCAATTAGTGGTTTAGAAAGGCAACAAGAAGATTGGACATTGAAACGCCAAGCTGCCAATCTCACCTTTGTAGGATGTCTTTTTAAATGCGCCAAACACATATTGAAAGCTTGTCTTGGTATTGCTCTTGTGAACCAAATATATTTAATCCACTGTTTTGGTTCTGCTCTTGGCATGAGGGCCTCCCAAGTCTTTGGCGCAGAGAAACCGTTGCAGCCATGTGAGTTGATTATCCATTGAAACAAGCCTGACCATACTTGATGGTGAGGCAACTTAATAGTCAAGTGGATGTGCAGAGCCATGGCATTGTCTGATCTGGGAGATGGAAGCCTACATCTTGAGGAATCACACATATCAGTCTAGAAAGCATGTACGGGAACTTGAAGGTCTCTACATCCATTGGAACCGATAAATCTAATAAGTTGACCAAAAAGGGTCCAATTATCAAACCAAAACCTCGGAGTATCATTATTCTACGCTATGCTTTTAACATAAGTCTCAGCTAGCGGTTTTAAATAAAGAATTGACCTCCATGAAGCCGAGTCTGAGTTTTTTTTGTTCAACTGCCCAAAAGTTGATATTCCAATCTATCCAGAGAGTGTTTGATTCTGAGAATAGTAGCCATATAAACTTGGGAGAAAGAATTTTGTTCCAAATTGTGAATCTCCTCAATCCCAAACCACTTGCACTCTTTGGTAAGCATATATTGTTCCATGCTATTTTTGAACACTTTTTTTGCTTCAATATTTCCAGACCAGATAAATCTGGCACACATGGGCTCAATCTTCTTAACACAACATTTGGGAATAATAAAAGAGGTCATTTAGAAATTAATTGTTCGACTGATCACAAAGCACAATAATTGTAGACAACTCGCATAATTAGGCATATTGACGACTCATGAGCTGAATGTATTTGTAATCTTATTAAGTATAGTTTATATTCCAAGATTCTCAAGTTCATATGCATCAATTGTAAGCCAAGCTACCTGATTGGTAGCTCTCTAAGTGGGTAAGCATACCTTGTTATTTCGGTTATCTCAAATTGTGTTACTCACCAAGAATAGCTTAGATATTAATTTCAATCGACATGAAAGCCATACCAGCATGCAAAATCATCAAGCATTTTCGTGATCCCATAGAGGGAAGCAGAGTCACCATTGAAAGAGATCATCACGTCATCAACAAACATCAAGTGTGATAACTCAGTTCCAAAAGCGTTTTGATGACATGAGATATAACCAGAATTGAACCTCGAATACAATAGACGAGAGAATGCATCCATTGCTGATATACCTTGATTTTTATGGATTTTAACCATCTTATAACTCTGTTTTTAGAGTTCACATTATATGTTTGGATTCACTTTGGAGTTATTTTGTGTCGTACATGGTTTAGGTCGTTTTGGATGCAAAAAGGCAATTTGATATGCATAACTATGCAGATGCGTCCGAATTTTAGAAACATAGAGAGAAATTCCCATCGATGGATGATGTTCATATTTTGACACACGATAGATAGTTGAATTAGCTTTCAAATGCTGCTGGTTTGAGGCCGAAGATCAATTAGATCAAAAGCTATGCACATTTTACTGAAGAGTGGTCCATCGGACACGGGAGGAGGAAACCGCTGAGAAATCAGATCGATCTACTTGGTGTCGAACGACATCATGGAGGGTGTCGGTTAACACCCATCATCCACAATAGTTGAGTCGTGATTTAATGAATTTTAAAGATACTGCAACTTTTCCCTAAAGTATTTAGTATTTACAAAGGTTCAAGTAGTGTTTTAGACCTAATTATGTTTTCTACGCCATTGTTGAAATCTAAGTTTTGTAATAGATTAGGAGAGAAAAGATAGAACTACTTCAGAGTCTTCTTATAATGTCCGTTTTGATTTATGATATCTATTCAGAAGATGATTTGTGCTTCTTTTTTTATTATGTTTTAGTAGATCATTTGTTAGGTTTAGGGATTTCAAGAGTGATGAATTTCTAGAATGAATGGTTAGGGTTATCTATAGATTCTTTAGTAGTATTAAATTTAATATTAGTTTAGATTGACAAACCTGATAATCTATATCATAGGATAATTGGAAGACAAGAAAGTGTTATTGATTACCTGAACTAATCGTGCATAAGCTGAATTCTTATTCGCAACGGCAGTTAGTTTAAGGATTTAGTGAACATATCAAAGTTGTGTTTATTTCTTGTCTAAATTTTTGAATTCGCAACGAAAGTTGGAAGTCTAGGAATTAAACATTAGATAGTCTTAACAACAAGAGTTGGTTGATTATTGCTTAGAGTTTGAGTTCGAGACATATTCGTAATTAAAACTTTGATATTCATTTGATTGCAATTCTGATAAATTAGGAGTCTAATTATCATTTACCTCATTGATGAAATCTATTTTGGTAATTTTAAATTTTGTGTGTTATGTTTGTAATAATTTTTATTTAAGTGTTATCCTATGATTTTTCTCTTTGTAATACATGTATGTTATTAACAACTCCATTTTAATAGGATTTCTCTTCCCCCCCCCCCCCCATTTACCCTTTGCAAAATGTCTTATTGCATTCTTGAAGATTTTAAGCTTCCTTAAGATTCTGAACAAGGATAACCCTGAAACAGCAACTGAGAACCAATGTTCTGCTAGGTAAACAAGAAAATTCTCATTCTGATTTTTTTTTGAAAACGGAAAGGCCGCAGATGATGAATACGAATTTTCAGAATAGTTTGGTTTTTGCATCAACCTTCAGAGTTGGAGGAATAGAGTAGGGGTGGGAACTTCGGTTATTTATTCGTTCATTTTGGGTTCGGTTCGGTTTAGTTATTTTGGTTCTAGCAATTTTTTCAACCGAAGTAAACGATATATAGTTTGGTTTGTTTTTCATTCGGTTTAATAGGATACCTCTTAGTTTAGTCTTTTTAAGAGAGAAAATATGTTTTAAAACATAAAATATGTGAAATAAAGCCAATATAAAACAAACAAAAAAACTTTTTAAAAATCACAAAAAGAGTTTATAAGAATTCAATCAAACCAAAGTTAACTAAAATTATAAAAAGAATTAACATTGTTAACAATTTTTCTTACACCATTAAAAAGCCTCAGTGAATCATTTCTCATGTGATATCATCAAAAAACCTGCAACAAATCAATAACTATTATATGTTATACATAAACTATAGGAGTATTTATTTATATTTTTTACTATAACTCTATACCTATAATTACATTATTATAAATCTAGTATATTATTTTCACTAACTAAAATTGAAAACAAAATATTATATTCCTTTTTAATCAACTCTTTATGATGATTAAATATTAGTTTAGAATAATATATGCTAAAGAATAAAAAAAGAGGATACATGGGTTTAGTCTTAGGATTTTAGTATTTTAGTGTTACTAATATTTTAATTTAAATAATTAAAAAACACATTGATTTCTCGGTTGTGTTCAGTTTTAAATTAAATTCAATCGAACCGTTTGGGTTGGGAAAATCTTCAACCAAATGGCTCAATAATATACTCTAGTTCGGTTTGACTCGGTTTGGTTATTTTGCTCAATTATTTATCTGCTCTTCTTCGTTGGAGCCCTATACAATAGAGATAATTGATGGACACAGTTGGTTTGGGAGAGTAACTTCCGTAGTAATCAACTCTAGGAACTTAGAAATCACTTTCACTTAATTAAATGGGTGATAAACAATCCAGATATTTTTCTAAACAGAGAAGCCATAGCTCTCTTCAAAACTCATTCGGGATTCCATTGATTAATTTCTGGTTCATTAGCTACTTCACACGGGTTTTAATTATTCCACCAAAAAGTGGTTTATTTACTTTCCACCATTTTCTGATGCCATTGTGGTCAATGTTAGTGTAACATCCCGATTTCTGACAAATGTGGAAAGACTTAAGAAAATTGATTTAATTACCTAGATCACTAAAGTACGCTTAAATTTTTCATCACACATCCATTTATAACTCTAGAGTTGAACGTGCTTTCGCTGGAGTAGTGGAAGGATGGGTGACCTACCGGAAGTGATTCGCGATAGCGTGTAAGTGAGACCTAGCACGGAGAAAGGTCATGCAGTGATTGTAGGACAGTAGACAAGACTTTAAAGCCTTCCAAAATTAAAGCAAGACCGTGAGACGGGATGGAGCCCATGGGACGAGAGAGCGGGCGTGGGAGGCCCATTAGACATGGGTGGTCGGGGTGTTACAAGTGGTATCAGAGCTGATTAGTCATCTCGATTATGACCCGAGAGTTTTCTTGAGACATGTTCTGGTGCGCAACATGGACGTTTTACTCTGTGAGTGGGGGTGAATTGTAACATCTCAATTTCTGGTATATGTAGAAATGCTTAAGAGAATTGTTTTGGCTACCTATGTCACTAAAGTGCACTTACCTTTTTTCTGTTATACATCCATTTAGAACTCCAGAGTTAAGCGTGTTCGCGATGGAGTAGTGGAAGGATGGGTGACCTATCGGGGAGTGATTCGCGATAGATTGTGAGTGAGGTCAAAGCACGAGGAAAGACCTTGTCGTGATTGCATGGATAGTAAAAAAGACTTTCAAGCCTTCCAAACTTAGCGCACAACCGTCAAACGGGATGAGGCCCACGGGAGAGAGAGCGGTATAAGAGGCCCATTAACCACCGTGGACGATCGGAGCGTTACAGTTAGATCTGTGCACGTTCCAAGAAAACATTTATACACATATTGATTAATTAGTTGAGGTTATTACCCCTTGTTTCTTCTTCCTCTTCTTCCTGGACAAGACTTCAATGAATTGGATTTGATCACTCAGATATCTTGAGTCGTTTCTGATTACGTAGAGAAAGTACTCAGAAGAATCATGTTCTACGCAAGACAATTTCTCATCCTCAATATTTTCTTTATTTCCTTTGTTAGTCTCATTACAACAGTGCTTCCGACTAAGAGTTAGACCACTACTTTCTCCTTTTAGGAGGCTCATCATGATCATGTCTTCTTTGGGATTAGAGCTCTGCAATGTCACCATATCTTTGTACTCTTTATGTATTTGCCACTCTTGAGTTGTTGCAGCACGTTTGTGTCTGCGAGATGTTTTCGGTTTTTCCTCATAAATCTTAACATGGGAACATCTTTCAGATGAGTGAGGCGTTGCATTACAATTGACATAAAGATAAAATGTGAAAGGCTGCAGCGCTTCCTAATGCGACCCATATCTTTACAATATCTGAATACTGGAGTTATTTATAAGGGGGATTTGCTAAAAACAACCTAAAATTTCAACCTAAACCTAAAAGTGTACCCCAATTTCAATCAAATGCAAAACCAACCTACAAGGGTGATAAAAGTACTATTTAACCCTTATGATCAAACAAAAAACAGAAGCATATTTTACGTTTTTATCCTTTGTTAGTCTACACGTAACAGAAAGAAGTCTACATATATGTAGACCTCGTACGAAGTCTATTCATTCGATAGACTTGTTATGTAGTCTACACCATAATTTTATCTAATAATTTAATTTTAAAAATGTATAAAAATAATTATTGTAATATTTTTAACTAATCATTAATATAATGGATAATATGAAGTAAAAAAATTAAAATTTTATATAATTAAACATTTTTAAGGAACATTTAGGGTTTGAGATTTTTGGTTAAGGGGTTCGTAGACATATTATAAAGTCTACATATATGTAGACTTTTTTTTCAGTCTACACACAATTTAACCTAACCGGATTTAACCAATAGAATTTGATGATCAAATAAAACATTTACGGTTTGAGATTTTTGGTTAAGGGGTTCGTAGACATATTATAAAGTCTACATATATGTAGACTTTTTTTCAGTCTACACACAATTTAACCTAACCGAATTTAACCAATATAATTTGATGATCAAATAAAACATTTACGGTTTGAGATTTATGGTTAAGGGGTTCGTAGACATATTATAAAGTCTACATATATGTAGACTTTTTTTTCAGTCTACACACAATTTAACCTAACCGAATTTAACCAATATAATTTGATGATCAAATAACACATTTACGGTTTGAGATTTGTGGTTAAAGGGTTCGTAGACATATTATAAAGTCTACATATATGTAGACCTTTTTTTCAGTCTACACACAATTTAACCTAGTATATAAATACGATTTCTCAAGCTTTTCAGGTAAAAAAAAAAACTAAACTTCGCCGTATCTCTCTCTAGGCGATTTTCGGCAAGATTTTCGGCGAGATTTCCGGCGAAATCGATCCACGCAGTTTCCCATCCGCTTCATCTCTGTCTCCTCCGTCACTCTGGTAAGTTAAATGTCTCTGTTCTCTGTTGATAAAAAGTGACCACCTTTACCTTTTTCTCTTTTCAGATCTGAGCCGGCGACTTCTAAGGAATGGTGCTTCTCGTCCAAATCTCTGCTTCCGGTCAGTATCATGGCTTCTACTTCATCTCTCTGTCCTAGCCAGCAAGGGACTGTGTTTCATCTTTCCAAGGTATGTCTCTATGTCATCTCTATCTCTCATTTAACTCATAACCTAACAAACTCAGCCTTGTTTACTAACCTTTTAGTTTCTTTTGATTCAGATCTGAGTCGGTCAGTCTTAGATCCATTTCTCTAACGAGCATTGCATCCTCTCTAATCCATTTCTCTGCTTCCGGTGAGTCTACTTCGTTTTGAACTGTAGTATGAAGTTTCGAATTTGTAGACTGAAATTTTGAATTTGTAGACTGAATTTTTGAATTTGTAGACTGATATTTTGAATTTGTAGACTGATATTTTGAATTTGTAGACTGATATTTTGAATTTGTAGACTGATATTTTGAATTTTGTAAAATGATATTTTAAATTTATAGACTTCTCATGTAAACTGATGTTTTGAATTTGTATTACACTGATGTTTGAATTTATAGGCTTCTCGTGTAGGCTTTATTTTAAATTGTAGACTTCTCGTGTAGAATGCACTTATATAATTCTTTGTTTGTGTCTTCTTGGTGCATGTTACAAAATGGATAAGCTTGATTTCCTATCGAGGTTGTATACTCTAGGGAGGAGCTCAAGAACTGTGAGTAACAGACGGTTGTATCAGGCTTTTGTACCAGACATATGGTTGTAACAAAGTTATGTAATTTGCTTGCAGCAGACTTAAGTATTAGTCTTTTTTTGCAGAAGACTTTTATAGAAGTCTGGTACTCGACTATATATCAAAATATCATCATTTGTATCAGTATAGTACTCTTCTTTCAGATATTTTAATTCATATTCGACCAAAAGTACAATTCCAATACAATCCAGATATTTACATATTAGTCTTCCTTTATAAGAGACTTAAAAAGAAGTCTACTTTTTGTTCAAGAAAACTAACATGTTGGCCTGCACGACAAAAAGTAACATTAGAACTCAAAGTAATAGAAAAATTAAGACCTACGATTTCAACAAAAATTCATCAAATAAGACAACATCCAAAGCGACAATACATCTGATAAGTTAAATACATAAGACATAAGACAACATCCATAGCAATAAGACACCATCCAAAGCAATAATACAATTGATCAATTCAACACATAAGAGATAATACATAAGACAACATTCAAAACAGTAAGACAACACTGGTTTAACCTGGACAGTTTGGATGTGACCTGGTTGTTTGCACTGTGAAAATTAACGTAGACTTACTAATATGTCTACAATTGTTTCCTAGAAATATAGCAAAATCAAAAGTATTATACTTTCATAATTACAACATTTTTTCTATCCAAAATCACTTAAACCCATTAGGATTAACTATTACACACTTTCAAACGAAAAAATTGTGAAAAAATTTAATGCATAATACACAAATTAACTTTTAATGTAAAATTTCAAAATAGACTCCATGTTCAGTCTACAACGTGGTAGACTTTCTTTTCAGTTTACATCCGTAGACGGTCAGATAGGTCTACTTTTTGGGTTAGTTTTTGCAATTGACCATTTTACGGGTTACTTTTTATAGTTGAAAAAAAGTTGTGATTTTATTTAAGCAGACTTCGTTTTCAGTCTACAACTTCAAAAAGGTTAGTTTTCGCTATTGACCAGAATTTTCCAGGATTTGACTTTCAGAGGTAGACTAAATATACAGTCTACATTTTTTAATTTTTTTGAATGAGGTTAGTTTTGCAATTGACTATGTTTGACTTTTTAGGGGGTAGACTAAAATGAACGTCTACAGATTTGTAGACTTCGAAAGAAGTCTACTCTCAAATCCGACGAGTCAGTTTTGCATTTGACCAAAATAAAAAAATAGACTTCACGGGTAGTATACATTTTTTTTTCGGGAAGAGAAGACTGCATATGAAGTCTACATATTTAAAAAAATAATTATTTTTAAAAAGTTTTAGTCAAACACAAAACTAACCTTTTCAACGAAGTCAAAATTTTGGTCAAATGCAAAACTGACCTCTTCGTAGACTTATGTTGAAGTCTACTTATGAAAAGTCAAAAGTTCATTCAAATGCAAAACTAACCTCTTTTGCGTAGTCGTCTTTGTAGGTCTACGTACTTTTTTGTTTTTGTTGTCAAAGGTTAAGATGTAGACTGTCGGGGAAGGCTACGTTACAAAAAAAAATCCGTTTAGTCAATTGCAAAACTGACCTGTGCGCTGACAAATAGACTGCATTGTATGTCTACATAAGGGCGTAGACATATAAAACAGTCTACTATCGTGACACAGATCTGAGAAACGACTTAAACCATGAAAATAGTTACATTTTTACAGTGTGAAGCTCGTTTCCAGCCTTTTCAACCGTCCAAACTCCAATATTGACCAAAATGAAACATTTTTGACGATTCACAAGTGAAAAAACATGAAATTATGAAGTTTATGATTATGAAAAGAGAGATTTTTAGATGGAAATGTAGAGAAAATGAGAGGAAATGAAGATTTGCTTGTTTAGAATGAGAAAAAAGTAGTTGAAAATTCAATTCTAAAGCTTTAAGAGATCAAAAATGGTGGTTGAAAATATTGATGACGATGACATAGTTGTAATTAAGAAGAAATGTTTAGGGTGTATTTAGTTTTTTGTATTTTTCGAAATTAATAAATAAATAAATAATAATGGCAAATTTGTAAATAATTCAAAAACTTATGGGTATTATAGAAAATTTAATGATGAATAGTAACTAAAAAAAAGAGGTTGGTTTTGCATTTGACTTGAATTTTTAGATTGTTTTTGAAAAAACCCCTATTTATAGACTAGACACACAGACTTCGGCAATATCTCCCGTTAAAACTGTACATTTACTGTTTCAGGGAAAGATTTTCTTAGGTCAATGATTGTGAAGTTATGTAAAACATAATATTCTAACCAGTGGAAGTAACATGATCAATATTCTTACACCACTATTCATCATGCTTTTGTAAAAATATATTGATAACACTTTACCACATAAACTATTACTTTTACCATATATATGGAAAAACTTTACAATAATTTATCATTTATTTAAAATTTACAAAAGTTTTGAATCTTGTTTTAGTTTTGAAAATAATTTAAAATTTTCAAAATATTTTAAAATATCCGTATAAGATAGTTTTTAATAGGGCCAGCCTCTTATATAGCTATTTTTCTATTTGTTCCTAAATAGCACCCAAATATCAAAGTGACCAACATAGGTTTTACGAAGGGTTAAATAAAAATTATATCCTCATGTATAATTTTAGATTATTTTAATATATATATATATATATATTGGAAAATAATAAATTCAAAAAAATAGTTGTCAAGTTTTCTTTTTAATTTTATCAAAATTCATTTTTTAGAAAACAATTTTTTTTCTTTAAAAAATAGTTAAGGAATACCTTCCCAAATATATATGATATCTTCGTGAATTTAATTTTAGGAAGACCTTCCTGAATATATGTGATACCTTCCCGAAATTTGTAAATAGAATTTCAAAATTCAGGAATGTATTCATAAATGTGTACATATACTTGTTTAAAGCAAATTCTATGTATATTTAAGAAATTCTTCCTACATATGTATGTCATTTTTTGAATTTTATTTATATGTGTATTTAAGAAAATATTACTCAATATATAACATTTTTTGAAAATTTACGAAGATTTTTAAAATATGTATATTTTTTTATAAAATTTAGATTTCAAATTCTTGAAGGCCTTCCAAAATTTTAGGGAGATGTTATACATATTTAAAAATATCTTATTAAATATAGATATAATTCTAATTCAACAAGGTTCATAAATTTATATGCATAAAAGTCTTCATAAATACACATGTATGAAAGTTTTTTTTTAATTTTATAAATATATACTACATGTTTGTCAATACCTTCCTTGTAAGATATTATACTTATCAAGAAGGTCTTTCTAAAGTCAAACTCAGGACAATGTCATAGATATTTATGAAAGTTTTACTAAAATTTTTGTAAGAAAAGAATTTGAAAAAGTCTATTTTTAAAGAAAGAAAATAAAAAAGTTCAAAAAATTATTTCAATGAATTTTGATTTTTTAAACATATTTATTAGTTTTAATATACCTATAAAGTGTTAGTATATTTGTCATTTACCTCGTGAAATCTATTTTGTTCATTTTAATTTGTGTGTGTTATATTTGTGATAAAAAATCTAATTTTTGTGTTATAAATAACTCCACTTAACTAGGCTTTCTCTCCCCCTCCTTTTTCTTAAGCCAACGATAAAATTTAGGATTGGAATTATTCAGATATTGGTTCAAGAGAATTCCACCCTTAATATACGGCTGATATTTTCTTCTTATTTTCTGCTTATATCTACCTATTTGGCCTGGTGTACTGATCAAATGCTCTTTGTTTAGATGCTGGAAAAACTTGTGTGCTTTATTGAATGATAAACGAAGGCTTTATATAACCTTTACAACAACTAGAAATCCTAAAAATACTGCAACGAAACAAAGCCACTACTACAACTACTTGAAACCACGTAAACAAACTTGAACCGCAAGATTCGTTCCACTCTCCAACTTCTCCCTTGTTCCTTACTTCTCGGTATTACTACTTTCAACAAACCCTCCCTAAGCTAAACTTGGTTCACAAGTTTCAGCTTATCTGCAACCGAACATACTCCAAGTTTACTTCTTAACCTTTCAAAACTTTCCCGCTTCAATGCCTTCGTGAATATGTCAGCTACTTGCTCAGCTGTTCCGCAATGCTCCAAGCCGATGACTCCTTTGTTCACTAGATCTCTCAAGAAGTGAAATCTTACCCCAATGTGTTTGCATCTTCCGTTAAATACAGGGTTCTTTGAGAGTTTAATAGTTGAGGTGTTGTCGCAGAGAATCACCGTGCTTCCATTCCCATTGTATCCCAACTCTCCAAGGACCCGTTTGTACCATATCACCTGACACACACAAACTGATGCAGCCACATATTCAGCTTTGGTGGTGGAGAGAGTGACTATTGGTTGCTTTTTGGAAAGCCAAGCCACTGCAGCTCCATCCATGAGAAAGACATAGTCGGACGTACTTTTTCTGCTATCAACATCCCCCGCGAAGTCACTATCGGTGTAGACTGCTAACTCTCCTGTTCCTCCTCTCTTGTACCAGATGCCATAGTCAGTTGTGCCCCTCAAGTACCTTAACACTCTCTTTGCAGCTTGAAGGTGAAGTGTTGTCGGTTTAGACATGTAAAGACTTAGTAAACTTACAGAGAATTGTAGTTCTGGCCTTGTGATCGTAATGTACATGAGACTTCCTATTATTTGCTTGTAGTAAGTCTCATCTACCAGTTCTCCTCCATCGTCTAGGTCCAGCTTGCTTCCGGGTACTATTGGATTGCCTACAGAATTGCAATTCTCCATGTCGAAACGCCTCAACACTTCAAGAGCACACTGCGCCTGAAATATATGAATGCCATCTGAGATCTGCAATACTTCAATTCCAAGGAAATACCTCATTTTTCCAAGATCAGTCATATCAAACTCCATCTTCATTGAATGCTTGAAATCTTCAATCATTTTTATGTCACCTCATGTGTATATTAGATCATCTACATATACACTGACATAGAGAGAGTTACCGTTTTTGTTTGTCTTGATGAAGAAAGTTTCTTCGTTCTCCAACTTCTCAAAACCCGCCTTCACAAAGTATTCTTCAATCCGACTAAACCAGGCTCTTGGCGCCTGTTTTAACCCATAGAGCGCCTTGTGAAGTCTGTAAACTTTGTCTTCTTCTCCTCTGATCTCGTATCCCTTTGGTTGCTGAATGTACACAACTTCTTCAAGAATGCCGTGGAGAAATGCCGACTTGACATCCAGTTGGTAGATATCCCAAGCCTTCCTCGCAGCAATCGATATGATGGTTCTGATAGTGTCCATCTGAGCCACCGGAGCGTAGACCTCAGTGTAGTCGACACAGTGTTCTTGAGAATACCCCTTGGCCACTAAGCGAGCCTTGTATTTGCTCACTTATCCCACTTCATTTAGCTTTGTCTTGTATATCCACTTGACTCCAATACACTTTGCTCCTCTTGGTAGTTCTGTGAGTTCCCAAGTTTCATTCCTCTCAATGGCTCTTATTTCTTCATTCATAGTTTCTCTCCACTTGAGGCTCTTCTCGGCTTCCTCAAACAAGATTGGATCAGTTGGGTTTACCTCCACCATGTTGACTACATCTTCATCTTCACCCGTCTCATTTCCAGTGATGTAATCATTTAGGTAGCGAGGAGGTCTTATCACACGACCCTCCCTTGCTCTTCTTGGTTCCTCTGTTTCCTCTGCAGGTTGCTCTTCTTCATCAGCTTGTACCCTGCCTTCTTCACCTTCGTTGTCACTTTCTTCCCAAATGTGATCATCATCGTTCCAAGTCAACTCAACCTCAGGATTGTCTTGAGCTTCCTCCCAATTCCACCCTTTTGTTTCTTCAAACACCACGTCCTTGCTTACAGTTATCTTCTTGGTTGCAGGGTTGTATAACCTGTAGCCTTTTGACTCGTCAGAGAAGCCGAACATCACACAGGTAAGGCTCTTGTCATCAAGCTTCCCACGCTTCTCGTCTGGGATGTGAACATGCGTGAGGCTTCCCCATACTCTTAGGTGCTTCACACTTGGTTTGATACCACTCCATGCTTCTTGTGGAGTTACATTTTTCACCGAGTGAGTAGGACATCGGTTTAAGATGTAAAAGGTCCAGTTAACAGCTTCAACACAGAATATCTTTGGTATCTTTCTCATCGACAGCATGGATCGGACCATGTTCATCACCGTGAGGTTCTTTCTTTCCGCCACCCCGTTCTGTTGAGGCGTGTAAGCCGTGGTTAGCTTTCTTCTGACTCCTTCGTCTTTACAAAAATTAGAGAACTCGTTCGATGTGTATTCTCCTCCACGATCGGTTCTCAGGCATTTTATCTTCTTGCTTGTCTCAGTTTCCACCATCTTCTTGAACATTTTTAAGTGTTCAAAAGCTTCTGATTTCTCCTTCAGGAAATAAGCCCACCCCTTTCGGCTGTGATATCAATGAAACACATGACATATCTCTTTCCACTTGTGGTCATGGGACTGATAGGACCGCATATGTCCGAGTATATGAGCTCCAAGACTTCCTTTGCTTTCCACGTGCTTTTCTTGGGAATTGGGTTCCTTGACTGCTTTCCCACCAAGCAGTCTGTACACATGAATTGTTGTGTGTCAAAGCATGGGAGATCACGTACCATTTCCTTGCTTTGCAACATCTTCATTCCACTGAAACTGAGATGTCCATACCGCTCATGCCATAATTTTGTTGTGTCTTCTGTGGTTATCTGCAAGCACCTCTGTTGTCTGAGTTCTCCAACACCCGCTTGATCCACTATCATGAACATCCTATTCCTACTCATTTTGCTTTCCGCAATCAAACCTCGCTCTTCATGGTACATCTTGCAAACACCTTTTTGTATGATGATGGCGACATCTTTCTCTTGCAGTTGTCCAAGACTCAGCAAGTTGTTTTTGAGCTCAGGAATGTAATATACATCGCTGATCGTATATGTTGTCTTGTTTAGAAGCAACTTTATATTTCCTTTGCCTACAACTTCTAGCCTCTTGTCATTTCCCAACTTGACAGAGTGCTTAAAGTTTGTGTTCAAATTTGTGAACAGCTCCTGATCACCACTCATGTGGTTTGAACACCCTGAGTCAAGGAACCAAGCTTTCCTTCTCTTGTCTTCTTGCTCCGCCGTCTGAGTTACCATTGCCATCTCCACATCTTCTTCAATATACACCATAAGCAACATTTCTTCTTCCTCATCGGCATAGTTTCTTCTTCCCACTTTGGACATTCACTCTTGAAGTGTCCAAGACGATGGCACTTGTAACATTCCACAATGCTTTTGTCTCTGTATGTCCTGCCTCGACCTCGGCCTCTTCCTCTTCCATAGGAACCCCTTCCTCTGGTTTCCATACTTCTGCCGTGTGTTACCTTCAACACATGGTCATCACCCTTGTCTGGCTTCTTGAACTTCTGCTCGTGCACCATCAATGAGCTCTGCAATTCTTCAAGAGATATGGTCTCGGTGTCTTTTGATTCTTTGATTGAGACCACAACGTACATGAACTTCTCGCTGAGGGTTCTGAGGATTTTTCCAACCACCTTTGAATCCATCATTATCTCACCGTTGCTTCTCATCTGATTAGTCACACTCAAGACTCGTGTGAAGTACTCTTCCGCACACTCGACTTCAGTCATCTCTAGCAGCTCAAAGTCTCTTCTTAGTTTCTGAAGTAGTGACCTCTTAACTCGAGCATTTCCACCAAACTTCGACTTCATCGAGTCCCATATGATCTTAGAGGACCCCCTGTCCAATATTTGCTCAAATTTCACTCTATCAATACTTTGATAAAGGTAATGTTTCACCTTGTGATCGTTCGCCTTGGCATTCTCGAGCTGTGCACTCTGCTCTGCCATCAAGACCGTGGTGATTTCTGGTTTTTCAAACCCCTTCTCAATCACATCCCACAGTCCCTTGGCTCGAAAGAAGTTCTCCATGACTTCGCTCCAATGATCCCAATGACCATCGTAGTGTGGCAGCTTCATCTTATCATCACTCATCTCTCTTTTAATGCTTTCTTTTCAAGTTTTAATATATAACGGAGCTCTGATACCAATTTGTATTGATCAAATGCTCTTTGTTTAGATGCTGGAAAAACTTGTGTGCTTTATTGAATGATAAACAAAGGTTTTATATAACCTTTACAACAACTAGAAATCCTAAAAATACTGCAACGAAACAAAGCCACTACTACAACTACTTGAAACCACGTAAACAAACTTGAACCGCAAGATTCGTTCCACTCTCCAACTTCTCCCTTGTTCCTTACTTCTCGGTATTACTACTTTCAACACCTGGCACAACATCAAATACAAGTAGCAAATTAAGAGCATGAACAAAGGGGGTTCTTAAGGGGGTTCTTAGCGGGTGGGACCCGCTAAATCCCTTAAGAACCACCTCTTAAATCTCCTATTTAAGAGGTGTTCTTAGTTGGGTTCTTGCACTGTTCGCGGGCCCCACTGACACGTGGCGGCCCGCGATTGATCCATTTTAATTTTTTTTTTTTTTTTTTTTTTTTTTAAAGAAAAAAAAAAAACTAAGAGAAAATTATTGTTCGCTAATTCATAATGATTTATGAACTACATAGGCATATATTTCACAACAGAAGAGTCTAGGCTAGGCCTAAACGAAAGTGGAAAGAATGCCCATTCTCTAGAATTTTTAAAAAGTAAGAAACCAACGGCCAGGATTACTCCAACACAAGACCAGACCTGATTGGTTGATGCTGTAGATCGCCGCAAGATAATTGGTCCACGTCATCGTCGATGACATAAGTTTACATAAATTCTTAGCATACGGGAGACTAAAAGCTCTGTTTAAAAAGCTCCCAACAGAGTAACTAAAATTAAATAAGAAACAAAGCAAAGATCTGAAAGAGAAAAGAATGGCTCGCTCACTAAGAGCAAACGGCACGGTTGTGCTCGCGATCATCTTCTTCGGTGAGTTCCTTCTTCGCCTTCCATTTACTTTTCTTCAAATCGATAACACATTTAGCCTCTCTGCATTCATGTTTGATCCTGATAGCTTTTTGTTTTGTTTTAATATGAGGGATTAGAGTTTTACGATCTTAAGATATATATGTTGGATAGTGATTTAAAGGAGATTTATTATTGTTTCAGGATGTTTATTTGCGTTTTCAACGGCTAAAGAAGAGGCCACAAAGCTGGGAACAGTGATAGGGATAGATCTTGGTACCACTTACTCTTGTGTTGGTGTTTACAAGAATGGTCATGTTGAGATCATTGCCAATGACCAAGGTAACCGTATTACTCCTTCCTGGGTTGCTTTCACCGACTCCGAGAGGCTCATTGGTGAAGCTGCTAAGAACCAGGCTGCTGTTAACCCTGAGAGGACCGTCTTTGATGTCAAGAGACTGATCGGGAGAAAGTAAATAAATTCATTTCCTTTTGCTTTAATTCCTTGCAAGTAAATGCATTTGCTTATATTCTTGTTATGGCAGGTTTGAGGACAAAGAGGTACAAAAGGACAGGAAGCTTGTGCCTTACCAGATTGTGAACAAGGATGGGAAGCCATACATTCAAGTCAAGATTAAGGATGGTGAGACCAAGGTTTTCTCTCCTGAGGAGGTTAGTGCTATGATCTTGACTAAGATGAAGGAGACTGCTGAAGCTTACCTTGGAAAGAAAATCAAGGATGCTGTTGTCACTGTTCCAGGTTTGCTTTTGCTCATACATCCTCGTTTTTTTTTATTAATATACACACAGACACGCTGTTTATTGATTCTTTATTTTATGTGCAGCTTACTTCAACGATGCCCAGAGGCAGGCTACGAAGGATGCTGGTGTTATTGCTGGTCTCAATGTTGCCAGAATCATCAACGAACCCACTGCTGCTGCTATTGCCTATGGTCTTGACAAGAAGGGTGGTGAGAAGAACATCCTTGTCTTTGACCTTGGTGGTGGTACCTTTGATGTCAGTGTCTTGACAATTGATAACGGAGTGTTCGAGGTTCTTTCCACAAATGGTGACACTCACTTGGGAGGTAACTTTTAATCATATATGCATGTTCTGTATTATTAGTTTGAAAGTTAATATTCATACGGTCATACTGTGATGTTACTAACAGTCTTCTGTCTTTGGGATCTTCTTGTCCAGGTGAGGACTTTGACCACAGGATCATGGATTACTTTATCAAGCTGATCAAGAAGAAGCACCAAAAGGACATCAGCAAAGACAACAAGGCTCTTGGTAAGCTCCGCAGGGAATGTGAGAGGGCCAAGAGAGCTCTTAGTAGCCAGCACCAAGTCCGTGTGGAGATTGAGTCCCTCTTTGATGGTCTTGATTTCTCGGAGCCTCTTACCAGAGCTCGTTTTGAGGAGCTTAACAATGACTTGTTCAGGAAGACCATGGGACCCGTGAAGAAGGCTATGGATGATGCTGGTCTACAGAAGAGTCAGATCGATGAGATTGTCCTTGTTGGTGGAAGCACTAGGATTCCCAAGGTTCAGCAGCTGTTGAAGGACTTCTTTGAAGGGAAAGAGCCCAACAAGGGTGTGAACCCTGACGAAGCTGTTGCTTATGGTGCGGCTGTCCAGGGTGGTATTTTGAGCGGAGAAGGCGGTGATGAGACCAAAGATATCCTTCTTCTTGACGTTGCGCCACTCACTTTGGGTATTGAGACAGTGGGAGGAGTGATGACAAAACTGATCCCGAGAAACACAGTTATTCCAACAAAGAAGTCTCAGGTTTTCACGACATACCAAGACCAGCAGACCACCGTCTCCATTCAGGTCTTTGAAGGTGAACGAAGTCTTACCAAGGACTGCAGGCTGCTCGGGAAGTTCGACCTCACCGGAATCCCACCAGCCCCAAGGTTTGTCACCATCTTTCTAAGTTTATGCTTTTCTTGATCAATCATAACACACTTTGTTTTGTTTTGGCAGAGGAACACCTCAAATTGAGGTCACGTTTGAAGTGGACGCCAATGGTATCCTAAACGTGAAAGCAGAGGACAAGGCTAGTGGTAAATCAGAGAAAATCACAATCACGAACGAGAAGGGTCGACTGAGCCAGGAAGAGATTGACCGGATGGTGAAGGAGGCAGAGGAGTTTGCAGAGGAAGACAAGAAGGTGAAGGAGAGAATCGACGCAAGGAACAGCCTTGAGACATACGTGTACAACATGAAGAACCAAGTAAACGACAAGGATAAGCTTGCAGACAAACTGGAGGGGGACGAGAAGGAGAAGATAGAAGCAGCGACCAAAGAAGCCTTGGAGTGGCTTGACGAGAACCAAAACTCAGAGAAGGAAGAGTACGAGGAGAAGTTGAAGGAAGTAGAGGCAGTGTGTAACCCAATCATCACAGCCGTGTATCAAAGGACAGGTGGTGCACCAGGCGCGGGAGGAGAATCAGCGACCGAGGATGAGGATGAGTCTCACGATGAGCTCTAAGTTGTGTCTTTTTTATATTGTTAATTTGTTAAGAGATACCTCTTGGTGAAGTTTTGAGGGATAAAGAAGAATGATAACTCTTGTTTTCTTTTTACTTTTGGCTTTTAATGGATAGGAAAGGGGGCGTTGTTCTCTTTATAATATTCATCTGAACCCTTTCTAACTTTTAAACATGTAAAACTGGTGTCTCTATCCAGTCGCTGCTGGTTTGTCTCAGAGCTTGTAAAGCCGACATAAAAGACAATTGTGTTTGGCAACAAAAATTATACTTGAAACATTTTGCAAACATTTTAATTGTCTTTTCGAAAGATGAAAGGATTGCAAAAGAAAGCAGTTGGCATGCATTTGAAAACCCTCTTATTGCTAACAATTATAACTTTCATATATCACTTCCTGAAAAACCTGGAAAGAAAACAAAAACAAAACCTTAAGAATACATCCCTGCAAACTATAAAAAAGCGCACAAAGGCACATGCAGGCACAAGACGCAGAACAAACTTGCATACCTGCATTAATAAAGCACCAAGAGCATATCACCTTCGCTCCCAAAACCTAGAAGGCAAATCCATACACAGTTGAACACTTTTCTAGCTCCATTTTGACCTAAAGTCAATATTCAGAAGCAAAATTGACATGAATGTATAATTATATCAAGACTAATATAGCGCACAGATCAGCATACTTGAGAAATATAACACAAACAGTGGTCATTATAAAAAAAAAGAAGGAATGCAGTAACAAGAACTGAGGCTAATTGGACACTATAATCATTGTAAAAAGGAGATCCAGCTACAAGGATTGATACTCTTTCAGAATTCAGAGGATATCAAATAGAGCTTGAAAATATATTGAAAGGGAATCTCTTGCAAATGAAACAAAACAGATAATGTTGACATTCTAATCCAAAACCCTTACTGCTGGGAGGAAGATTGCTAAAGAAGAGTGCAAGTAATAACTTTCACTAGTCCACAATAAGATGGATGACATTAGGGCCTTTGCTGTTGATAGAGTTAATACTTGAAATAGCTTCCTAGGAATTGTCTGATCAGAACAGCAACTGTGTAGCAGATTAAAAAGAAATTATCAAGAATCCTTCTTACACTATTTGTAACTCTGGCCTTTGCTTGGTCAGATGTTTCTAGCTGTCCTACTATAAATCTTTCAAAAAAACCAATGAATGAGTCAATACAAAAGTTGACTGGGTATAACTGTGCAACCAATGAGAGAACACAAATATTGTGTTTTTACTCCCGGATGAAAAGACTTACTAAAAATATCCCAGTTATCATAATCCTAGCTGAAGAGATGTCCATATTTTTAAATCCTAACGGAAGTGGTATTAAAGCAAAAAAAAAGCAGTCCCCTTACCTAACCTAGGGAACCCAACCCTAACCTGAATTAAACCCGTCCAATAAATATGATAAATTAAAAAGCCCAAAAAAACCTAATATAATTAAGGTAGCTTGCCAAAAACCTTAAAAATTTAGGGTTATCCACGGATACCCGCGAAAAGCCTTCTCTATATTAGTTTTTTTGGGTAAGGGCCTGATCCAAAGTTGTATTACAACGTTTTCAGATTCTTTGGATTTTCGCTCTAAATCATAAGTTTCAGACACGAATGATCCATCTTTTCGAAATAATGAAAATCTAGTTCGACGCTTAATGACCGTCCGATTTGCTTCTATTACTGTGTACCGTTGGATATAAGAAGAATTCATTTAGATAAATTTAATTTATAATAACGTCACGTCACCATCGTAAGAACTGTCCAGAAACGAAAATGGAGTGAAAAAGATGATCGAACTCTCCAGAAACTCATCTCCCTATATAAACAAACACCTCTCTACGCATGAACTCATAACCATCTCTGAGAACTCCAAGTTTTAATCAACAGCGACGATGCCGAGCAGATACCCAGGAGCCGTGACGCAAGACTGGGAGCCAGTGGTGCTACACAAAAGCAAGCCGAAGAGCCAAGACCTCCGCGATCCCAAGGCGGTTAACGCGGCGCTTAGAAGAGGCGTAGCGGTTCAGACGGTGAAGAAATTCGACGGAGGGTCGAACAAGAAGGGGAAGGCGACAGCGATGCCGGTGATCAACACGAAGAAGCTGGAGGAAGAGACGGAACCGTCGGCCATGGATCGGGTGAAAGCGGAGGTGAGGCTAGCGATACAAAAGGCGAGACTGGAGAAGAAGATGTCACAAGCGGATCTAGCGAAACATATAAACGAGCGGACACAGGTGGTTCAAGAATACGAAAACGGGAAGGCTGTTCCTAACCAGGCCGTGCTTGCCAAGATGGAGAAGGTTCTAGGTGTTAAACTCAGGGGGAAACATGTTAAATAATTCAAAACGATGCCGTATCTTGTTTCGTTTTTTGTATAATTTCCCTGGGTGCACATCTAATTTCGTATTCTTGTGAAAATAAATAAGAAGGCTTTTGGTTTCATATCATCGTATCTCGTCAACGGTTGTCAAATTTTAGAAAGAAATGGGTTTGTTCGGTTTGATTTACTTTAATTTCTTCACACATGGGCCATAACTCGTCCAAATATTTCTTCTTTGTATGTATTCCTGCCATCAACAAGAAATATTTAAGATAGTTAAAAAAAATTAACATAAAAATAGTTTTGTAGGAAAATCACAGCAAATTTTATTGAAGATATAAATAAATTTACTAGGTGACTGATCCCGATTTTGTGCGGATATAATAAAGTATTCAAAATATGAAAAATTGGTAGTGTTTAATTTAATTTTACATTTTGAATGATTATATAATCACTACGTTAGTTTTCGTTATATATTTTGTGTATGTGGTAACTATATATTTTCGATGAAATGTTATACGGAAATTTTTATGTTTATCACATTATCGATATCAATATATTTTTGGGGTTAACTAATTTAGATTTAAGATTTAGAATTATAGATGATGTTTAAAATTAAAAAAATAAAAATAAAAACAAATTTTCAAAATTAAAAAATCTATAATGACCATTTTTGAAAGTTAATTTTATGAAAAATAAAAAATAAAAATGCTATTTGAAATAATTGTTCTTACAAAAGGTAATAAGCCATTAAGAGCATCATTATTGCAGTTTCTTAAGAGGGTTGTTAGCTAAATTATTGATTTAATTAAATCGAAAGTAAATAATTAATATATAACCGATTCTTAATTGAGTACTTTGGACACTAATTTTTATAGGAGTTTTAAACACACGTATCAGCATTGTGTGAAACATATTTTTTTTCTTTATTTTATTTTGTTTCTTTTCTGTTTTTTCGTATTCTCTTGTTTTCTCCGGAAGACGACGATGTTTTCTCCGTAAGGACGACAAAGGTTGTTCTTTGTTTACGTTTCTGATCCGAACGAGATTTAACCATATCGAAAGAGATTCTCTGATCGGAGTTTGATCGATGGCGAAAAAAACTCCGTCGTCGTCATCGCTCTTTTCCTACTTCTCACTACGAAGGTATCATCTCTCTCTTGACTTTGTGTATTGTACTGCTATTGCTTACTGGTCTATCGTTTGATTTGAGTTTCTCTTTGGTTTGTGGTTTCTTAGTTTTGGGAGTAATGATGTCCGGTTCAGTGGATGACGTGAGAGAGGCGTACAAAGCTATTGCTTCCAAGTGGTAACTTTTTCGATCCGGAACCTTAACTGAATCCAATCAATTCAAGGCTACTCCAAAAAGTAGTATATGTGTGTTGTGCTCTTGAGTTCTTGATTATAAGTTTGTATTGGGAGCAACTCAAGTATGCAATTGATTTTTTGTTCATAACAAACTCAAACTTAATGTAATACTCCACTCAAGCTTCACTTGCTTCAGTTTTTGATGATTCTTTCTGCTTCTGTAGATGGATGGTAGCAGTCTCCGTAGTAAGAAGGTAAATACAACATAAAGCTCTATTACTCAAAGCTTATTCCATATACAAATACTCATTTATAGTCTTGACTTTGCAGGGACGTAATATTGTGATCAAGCAAAGTTGGGGTGCTCCTAAAAACATTGAATTCAAGGATAAAGTCAAGAAAATTGGGGTCAGTCATGTCAAGCAAGTTGCTACTGCTAATAATGACAATGCTGGTGATGGTATGATCACTCCACTGCTCTTAACTTGATTATATTGTCTTGTTTTCTTCTTATTGCGCTCACATTTGGCTAGTAGTTGATTGTGATGAATGTGTGTGATGAATGCTGGTTAGACTTAAGTTGTGGTTAGTGAATATGCGTGTGATGAATGCTTGTTTTAGGACTGTGTGTTAGGTAATTAATATGTTAGATACATGTCAACTTATCTCTTTTCATCTATTAAAGCTGGTTCTTTTGTTTTTTTCTTTCCATCTTCTAAACACGTTTCTTCTTCTCTTTGGATTAGTCTTGCAACACATTTCTTCTTCTTTCTCTCTTCTTTCAAAGTTTAGGATATGGATTCAACGAATCCATATGGTCATAGCTCCAATTTTGTCTACCTTTTGAATAGTCAACAAGATAGTTTCCATCATGAACCTTTTCTTCATAAGCCAGTTAACTCACAACTCCCTCTGTTTGGTACGCAATGTACTGAAACTTCAAGCTTCGGTGAAGAGACACCTATAGAGCGCAAATAAATAAAGAAATGGAGTCCCTCTGATGATGTAGTGCTCATTAGTTCATGGTTAAACACGAACAAAGATCCTGTTGTAGGCAATGAGAAAAAAGCAGGGGCTTTCTGGAAACGCATAGCAGTTTACTTTGCAGTTAGTCCAACGGTTTAAAGAGGTGAAAAGCGAGACACAACTAAGTGTAAGAACATGTGGCAGAAGATAAACGATCTTGTTTGCAAGTTTTCTGGATCCTATGAGGCTGCAACAAGATAGAAAACTAGTGGTCAGAATGAGAATGATGTTGTTAAGGCAACACACAAAATCTTCTTCAACGATCATAAGATAAAATTTAACCTTCAAAATGCTTGGGAGGAGCTGCGGTATGACCAGAAATGGTGTGACCTTGCTACTAGTAAGCTTGATGGAAGCTTTAAGAAGAGAAGATGTGAGGATGACACTCAATCGTCTAGCTCTCCAGCAACTACCAATCTAGGTGAGCAATGTCCTCCTGGTGTGAAGGCAGCGAAAGGAGCATCTGGTAAAGGAACTATAGTGGATGGGAAGGCGCTCTTAGAGTTTCAGAGCATGTGGTCTGTTAAGGAAAATGACTTGGCAGTGAAAGAAAAAATGTCAAAGATGGGTCTACTTGACAGACTCATTGCAAAACTAGAGCCACTATCTGAAGAAGAAGAAGCCCTAAAGAAGAAGTTAATTACAGAAATGTTGGCTAATTAATGTGGCATGTTAAAAACGAGTATCTATGTTTCATATTAACTTTGTTCTTGTTATGTTTTAGTGTATCTTGGCTAATTCTTGTTCTTTTTCTGTTTTAGTGGTTTAGGAAGAAGCTCTGTTTAATTTAATGTATTTGTTGTTCTGGTATGGAGTTAATGTATTTGTTGTTATGTTTAAAATGTTATGTAATGGAATTAAGTGTAACATTTGATGTGTTATTTTTTAGTCTATGGCATTACAAGAAATAGATTAGAACAAAATTTTAATAAGAGTTTTGATGTTTTTCCAGGCTGTTGGAGTTCTTGCCAAGAGTCACGGACGAAACAACATGACATAAGAGGTGAGAAATTGTACTAATGTCTTCTCACGGGTAACATGACACAAGAGAACACGCTTGTGCTTATGTCACGGGTAATATTACACAAGAAATTGTCTTTTCTTCTCATTTCGTACATCTTATTTTTGTACTCTTGTGTAATAAGTGTCTTGTATTTTTGTGTATTATGAGTCACAAACTTGTAAAGAATCAAACTACTATTGTTGTAAAAAATAAAACGTGCTTGTATCTATATAATCACAACACTTTTACTATCTCTATTTATTCACAACAACAAAGTCATTTTCTCTATTTAATCAAAACAATCTTGCTTTTCTCTATTTATTCACAACAACAGAGTCATCTTCTCTCTTGAATCACCATATATGACTTCTTCTTCTCAAAACACTTTCGAGGAATCAAATGATGATAAATTTGATCAACATTTTGATCAAACTATTGAGAATTTTTCCATTCATTACGATGGTCAAGAAGATGAGAGGAAGGAATGATTATTTTGGTGAAACTCCAACGTATCCTGAAATTTATTCCGACGACGTTTTAGAATGAACAAGTCATTGATCATGCACATTTTTGATCGATTGTCCAACGAAGTTCACTTCTTTCTCCAAAAGAAAGATGGTGTTGGAAGGCTTGGTCTCTCAGCACTCCAAAAGTGTACAACAGCTATTCGTGTCTTGGCATATTGTAGTGCAGCTGATACGGTCGATGAATACCTCTGGCTCGGTGAAACTACAACTCGATCATGTGTGGAGCATTTTGTGGAAGGAATAATTTATTTGTTCGGCGATGAGAACCTAAGAACACCAACACCGACTGATCTTCAACGTCTACTTGATATTGGAGAGCATTGTGGATTTTCCGGGATGATAGGAAGCATTGTTTGTATGCATTGAGAGTGGAAGAATTATCCCACCGCTTGGATAGGGAAATATTCTCGTGGTTCGGGTAAACCAACAATCGTTTTAGAGGCGGTTGCTTCATATGATCTCTGGATATGGCAAGCATTTTTTGGACCTCCGGATACCTTAAATGATATCAATGTTCTTGATCGCTCACTTATTTTTGATGACATAATAAATGGTCAAACTCCGCAAGTCACTTACTCTGTCAATGGAAGAGAGTATCAATTGACTTACTATATCACCGGTGGTATTTATCTAAAATGGGCAAATTTTATCCAATCTATTCCAATACCACAAGGGCCGAAAGCAGTTTTATTTGCTCAACGTCAAGAAGCTGTCCGAAAAGATGTCGAACGTGCCTTTGGAGTCTTGCAAGCTCGCTTTGCCATTGTTAAAAATCTAGCATTTTTTTGGGATAAAGTCAAAATTGGGAAGATTATGAGAGCATGCACCATACTCCATAATATGATAGTAGAAGACGAACGAGATGGATACACTCAGTTTGATGTTTCAAATTTCCAACAAGGCGAAGACAACAGAAGTTCACATGTGGATTTCACGTACTTTACATATATGCCTACAAATATTGCCAATATGACGAGTGTTCGAACAAGAATTCGTGATAGATAAATGCATAAACAACTGAAAGTTGATTTGGTTGAACATATATGACATAAATTTGGACGTGATGAAGACAACAACTGACTTGAGATTTTTTTTTTTCAAATTATTCTCGTTTATTTTACTAATCTTTATTTTTATATTTCTTTAAATATATGTTCAAAATGTTATCTTTTTGCTATGTTTTATTTAAAAAAAAGTTTAATAAAATAATGTTTAATATTTTTTTAAAAAACCTTTAATGAAGAAACTCCCAATGGAGCACAAAATCTATGGGTTTCTTAAATAAATTTCTTAACTAAATTTTATTATTAAACAAGTCATTAAGAAACCCAAATGAGGTTATATGGATTGCTCTAAGGATTGAAGGCAAGTAAAAAAAATGATGATCTAGAGACATGAATGGAAACATATGGTCCGTTCAGACTTGATCCACAAGTAACCAAGTTGACTTAACCTATTTTGTAAGGTAAGAAAGAAGTGGGAAAATTTAAGAGACGTTACTAAACTCTAGAAAAAAATAAACTACTTAGTTTGAATTCAAAAGAAAGAATCTGGTTTAAATTTAGCAAGAAAGATTACATGTGGTGTATAAAGACAAGAGCAAATATGTCCTTATCAATCTAAGAAGATTGTGTCTCTCCTTGTCCCTTTCTACTCTTCTTGGATGAGTTACACCTTCACTCTATTTCCTTTTGAATGTTCTTATTCTCTACATAATTATTTATGTATGTTTTTTTTTGTTTAAAAATTGTTTAATGCTGTTCATCATCTATTTAAGGCAGCTTCGCCTCTTGTAAATTTACCAGAATATATTCAAGTTTTTCTCTTTAACTTCGTGTGCTCTCTTTCGTGCTTGTGTGTAAACAATGTTCATAATGTAAGGAATTAAGTATTATTGTTTAGAGGTTGTCGTAACTCTATCTCTCTTAAGGCAGAATAGTTGTAGAATTCACTCAAACTCCTTTTTACCTATTTCTTAAAATTCTAGATTATTCTTAATGGAGCATCTTTTTGACTAGTGGACAAAATGTTTTGATCCATTGGTTTCATTGTTGTCTAAGCCACATGAAACACTTATTAATGTTAATGGTTCTCTTTTTGCAAGCCTTGAAAACATCAATTCAAGAGTTATTCCAGTGACACATGTCTAAGATCAGTGGATAAATTGATCGTCCAGTGGTCCATTGTGTTTCAGCTGCTAAAGCATCAACTCTTAATGAGTATTGGATGATCTTGGTAGTTAATGCTTCCGCAAAATTCAAGAAAACAGAGCAAAAATTTGTCCATTAGAACTCTTGAGCAAATTCTCTATTTTTATTCTCTATTTTCTCATTTTCTAATTCTCAGGTTACTTATTCTTCATCATTCTCTCATTCTCTGGCTGCTAATACTCTGGTTACATCATTCTCTAATCTCTACTTGTTCTCGGTTACTTATACTCTATGGGTACTTAAATCTCTATTCTCACAATCTTGTTTAGAATATGTCTAAGGTAGTTAAATTGTCTTGAAGTTAAGATGTCATGAAAGAATAGTCTTGCTTCTGTCTTTAAAAAAAATTGATTGCGTTGTTGCCTGAATGCTTAGTTTTGTTCATTAAGATTTAGAGAGTGTTACTAGGATAGAATCATGAAGATATTTGTCCATTGATTGTTTGAAATGTGTTTTGAAGACCAGACTTGGTGAATACCCATGATCTGATCTCTTATTGTATACTCATGCTTGTCTTAGTGTTTGTTGACATGCTGCCCATGATGATCAAAGCCTACACATAATGTATATTCCCGACTATGGAGATTGCCCACTTCCCATCAACATTTTGGACACTGATTGTCTCCATTAACTCCCAAGCTCCGAAAATGGTTGAGAGGATGAATGGAGCATTGGAGAGATTTCTCAAAAGTGACTTACCTGATGCCAAGAGGGTGGACATGAAGTACATTCAAGAGAAAAAGCCAGAATTCAAGCCAAGAGGGCTATGGTCTCAAGGCATTAGCGATCATCACTGGCTCTCATCTTCCAAGCTTGACCACATACTCTCATTCTCAGGTCAAGCTTGAGGAGGGTTGTTAATATGAGAAGACAATATCCATCTTCTTATGAAAGGGAAGTACATAAAATTATACTTATTCTTGTTTGAATAGTTTTTTTCCTTGAGAATTGATGCAAGTGTGTTTGCATTGTTTGAATGAGGTACTTGGAACTCATGTCCAGAGTCTGGTCCTAGATCAAACCATTGATGATGGCAAGAGGTCAGAAGAAGAAAGGGGGAGACAAAGAACCAGTACTACATGGAGAGGGCATTGGCGCAAGTAACTTGCCATTGAAGAAAGGCCGTGATCCAGAGTTTATGAGTCCCTAAACATGATCATAAGGCTGATAAACTCACTGCCCAATCCTTAGGCTTAGTGGCTTGCACTCTTTTTCACTAAGTGATGATTTTATCCCATGAGATTTTCTACACTTAGGTTTTTAATGAGGCAAGTAATCTCATTTCCAAGATTACCCAAGGATCTTCTATGGTCAATCTTGGGGGGGGGGGGGGGGGGGGTGAAAATGAAGAAGGAATGACCAAAGGAAGAAAGCCATTAAGGATTGAAGGCAAGTAAAAGAAAAAATGCTCTTGAGACTTAAAATGGAAGTTGGTGGTCCGCTAAGACTTGATCCACAAGTAACCAAGCTGAACTAACCTACTTTTCAAGGCAAGAAAGAAGTAGGAAGGCTTAAGGAACGTTGCTAAGCTCCATAAAACATAGGCTACTCAGTTTGAATTCAAAAGAAATGATCTGGGTTGAATTTAGCAAGATATATCACATGTGGTGCATAAGGACAAGAGTAGACATGTCACTATCAACCTAAGGAGATTGTGCCTCTCCTCCTGTAATGAGCTTTGGAGCTTCACCAGTCGTGATATGTCCACACAAACCCTTACTCCCCACAACAGTCTTCACCTACCGAGACCATAGAGGTAGTTTCCTCCCTTAAGTGTAACCGGAACCACAACCTTGTTGTTTTCCATATTGATTGTCTTGAACAAAGGATGAGATCCAAAAATCTTGAGTCTTTGTATGAATAAAACCCATATTATGAGGAACCTGACTATGATACCATAAAATATTTTAGATAATCTTAAATTTGATGATAGTTTAGAGAGATTAGAAAGAAAGAAGTCTTAACCAAGAAACAAGTCTGAAATGTAATCAAGATTAAAAGTCTAAGAGAAGATTATGAACTGTCTGATTTATTCATTAATATGAGATGACAAATATATAGAGTATAAGTTACAAAGGTTTTCAGAATCAAAGAATGGAACATGTGGTCTAGGAGAGGGGGTGGAAAGCCTATTTGAATTGTAGGCAAGGAGAGCCATTCAAGTGGCATCTAGCATCTTTGATCAAATGCTGGTTACTTTCCATCTGTTCCAGCCTGTAAAGGTCTATCCTCTCTTCCTTTCCAATGGATGGATAAGGGTAAATACCCAAGGTAGGCGTGTGATAACTCTTTCCTTTACCCGGATGATCTTTTTACCATTTGGCTGTCCAAACCATTCTTCTCTCATTCTTTAATCCCTTGAACCAAATATGTACCTCAACTAAACACAGTTAAGAATCAAGGAGTTGAGCTTTGGCTTGGTAATCACCAGGTGCAACAGCAGTTAGGAGCATTAGTATTTGTCGAAGTGAGCAAGGTACTGGAGCGTTTCCCTACATTCATTGCACCACCAATGGGATTACCACTTCTGCGTGGAAGAGAGCACTCCATTACACTGAAAACATGAATTGAGGCAATCAGTGTACGTCCTTATCGCTACCCTCAAGCACATAAGACGGCCATGAATTCTATGGTTAAGGAGATGCTCTAGGCAGGTATTATCAGACCGAGTACTAGTCTTTTTTCAAGTCTGGTCCTTTTTGTCAAGAAGAAAGATGGTTCATGGCGCTTTTGTATTGATTATCGAGCACTAAACCGCGCCACAATACTCAAAAAATAACCTATACCTATGATTGACCAGCTTCTCGATGAACTTCATGGTTCAACAGTGTTTTCAAAATTGGATTTGAGAGTGGGGTATCACCAAAACCGAATGCAAGAAGAAGACATCAAGAAGACAGCTTTTAGAACTCAAGATGGACATTATGAATTCTTGGTCATGCCTTTTGGCCTGACCAACGCTCCAACTACATTTCAGGCCTTAATGAATGATGTCTTTCATCTGTATTTGGGAACCTTCGTGCTGTTTTTCTTTTATGATATCCTCGTGTATAGAAAGAGTATGGATGAGCATATACATCATCTGGATGTTGTCTTATCACTTCTGCAGGAACACACATTGTTTGCACACTTGAAGAAATTTTTTTTTGGTCAGCATCAAGTGGATTATCTTGGCCACATTATCACAGCTTCAGGAGTGTCTACGGATCCTTCTAAGACGTCTGCTATGAAGTTGTGGCCTTTGCCTCGAAACATTAAACAACTCAAGGGTTTTCTTGGTTTGACTGGGTATCATCGAAGATTTGTGAGAGGTTATGGAGTCTTGGCAAAACCATTAACTGACTTTTTGCGTAAGGATAAGTTTGAATGGAGTTCGGAGGCTCAACAAGTGTTTGAAAAATTGAAAGAAGCTATGATGTCTGCACCAGTCTTGGCATTACCACAGTTTGAGAAGCCTTTCATTGTGGAGACATATGCTTCAGGCTTTGGATTAGGCGTGGTATTGATACAGGAACGCAAACCAATCGCTTTATTCAGTCATGGTTTAACTCCAAGAGAACAACATAAACATTTTTATGAAAGAGAACTTATAGCAGTAGTGATGGCAATGAACAAATAGAAGCATTATGTACTTGGCCGTAAGTTTGTGGTGCATAACGACCAAAAAGGTTTGAGAAATTTTTACTGGATCAGAAGGAGGTGAATTTAGAGTATCAAAAATAGCTTACTAAGTTGTTTGGGTTCAATTTTGATATCATCTATAAGTCGGGAATTGAAAACAAGGAAGCAGATGGACTGAGCCATATTGAGATTGTTAATGGGATGTTGTTAATGGCTATTACACTACCTACAGTGATCCAGCTACAAGACTTTTATCAGGAGATCGCTAGCGATAAACATAATCAATCTCTGCTAAAGCAAGCAAACGATGGCGCACCTCTGAACCCGAAGTACAACGTAGTTGATGGGAAACTATGGTATAAGAAGCGTTTAGTGATTCCTGAAACTTCTAAGTTCATACCAGTGATTTTACAAGAGTATCATGATGGCAAGCTGGGTGGTCATTCGGGAATTTTAAAGACATGCAAGCGTATCCAGTTGATGTTTCAGTGGGATGGTCTTTATAGAGATGTGTAGAAGTATGTTTCAGAATGTCAAGTTTGCCAAACACACAAAACTTCCACTCTTTCGCCGGCAGGGCTTCTTCAGCCTTACCTATTCCTTCTGCGGTCTGGCAAGAGATTTCGAAGGATTTCATTGAAGGTCTTTCATCTTCTGAGGGTCATAACGTCATCTTTGTGGTGGTGGATAGTTTATCCAAGTACGCCCATTACATTGGCCTACATCATCCATCCTCTGCAGCGAACGTTGCTAAGAAGTTTATACAGGAAGTGATCCGTTAACATGGGTTTCCGAGTTCCATTGTGTCGGATAGGTACATAATTTTTCTGAGTTCTTTCTGGAAAAGATGTTCCATTTGTCAGGTACTAAGCTTCGATACAGTACTGCCTTTCATCCGCATATGGACGGACAGACTGAGGTTCTCAACAGCTGTTTAGAGTCGAATTTGTGATGCTTCACGTCTAGTCATCCTCGCCAGTGGTTCAGGTTTCTTGCTTGGGCAGAGATTCGGTATAATACATCTCACCATTTTTTGATAAAAACATCTCCCTTCAAGGTGTTATACGGGCGGGATCCACCAGTTTTATTGCGTTATGAAGAAGGTTCTACGAACAATTTCGAGTTGGAGGAGATGTTGAAGGAAAGGGATGGTATCTTACGAGAAGTGAAAGCGCATTGTTTGAAGGCTCAACAAGTTATGAAGTTCAATGCGGACAAGCATAAGCATGATGTTGAGTATGCAGTGGGCACGTCTGTTTTCTTGAAGTTGTGCCCGTATAGACAGCAGTCGGTGGTGCGAGGGGCTGCCAGAAGTTATCGGCCAAATTATTTGGTCCGTATGAGATTATAGAGCGTATTGGGAAGGCTGCTTATTGTCTTCGTCTTCCAGAGGGGTCTAAGATTCACCATGTGTTCCATGTTTCACAGCTCAAACGTGTGGTGGGCTCGCATCATCAAGTGTCCTATGCCTCTGATGTGTGATGACTTGCGCGAGGTGTTAGTATAACTTGCGACTGTACTGGCTACATGTTACAATGCGATGGGAGGTTTAGAGCTGCTGGTGAAGTGGGAAGGACTTCCGAATCACGACAGTTCTTGGGTCTTGGCGACGGAGTTTATTCAAGAATTTCCTTTATTTTTGATTGAGAACAAGCTTCGTGTTGAAGGGGGGGGGGGGGTATTGATACACCCTTGCAGGTGTACTACTCGAAGAAGAGACATGGGAAACAAATTATGGAGTCAAGGGAAAAAGAAGTTCACGAAGAGGAAGAGGGAACTTAAATGAAGAAATACTCTAGTTCATAGAGAGTGTTTGACAATTACAGACTTTACCTTTCATATAAGTGTTGTATTCTATTATTTGTGGATTTATCCGATTAGTGATCAAAACAATAACAGTAGATTCAAGAGACTTGAGACGATTCTCGTGTTGAGAATCGGTGAGGGAAGAATCGAGAGATTGATATTGCTTTTTTGAGTTGTTGTGAAGGTTGTAATCGGAATGAGATTGTTCTATAAAGTTGAGTTTGGAGCTTACGATCCTTATCCATCTTCAAACTTAACAGCCCGGTGGTATGAGGTAAAGAATATAAGAATATTCACAAAAACACCCTGCAACCATTGCAAAAGCCTACGCTCTTCAACAAAACTAAGAAATCGTGTCAACTACGATCTGTGAAACTAGTGCCCATTAACCTCTCTTAGTTCCAACAACCGTTGGAGATGGATTTGGTGTATTTGTACTATCACTCTGCTTCCCCAAATGAACACTGTGGAATCATTCTTATCGGTACACTGGTCCAAACAAAATTCTGAATCTGAAGCATGTTGTAAGTGCTTTACTTGGAACATTCTGTCACCCACATTTGCATCACTTAACTCCTTAAAACGTGATTTCTCTCCACGTAACCCACCTTCTCCTAACCATTTGTGAGAAAATCCTAGCTTTGAACTTAAATTTCCAAGTTTTGATAGTCTTATGCTTCTTACTTGTTAAGTGTATACAATAAGTCTTAATGTTCTCTGCATCATCACTCACAGTTCCATTCAAAATGTCACTGGATTTTGTTCCTCCAGAATTGGAGCTGGTGAATATATCAAATGCACTACTTTATGCTCCTGATACTCATAAAGTATATTTTCAAGTTTAGAAAGTATGTGTTTCATATTCATTACTTCTGTTATTGCATGCTTCGAAATTGCAGACTTTCAACTTTTTAAACTTCAATCACCTTGACATCTACTGATACAAGACTAACTTCTTCCTTAAATGAAAGAAATTCATGGGAGTAACTTGTATGCCTCAAAGAAGACTCTATAACACCAGACTTCTCCATGATTTCTCCTATACATGTTGACTTTTTCCCTTGCACCACTTATGTCTCCAGAACAAATCCTTTGATTGAATTTAACTCCGACTTAAGAGAATTGTCCACACAATATGTGAATGCAATTTGGTTCATAGAAGTTGATTATGCAGATCTCAGCACAAATTTCTCCTTAAATTCATTCCAATTCTTAAATCTTTTTCGCTTAAATTCCCAGCAAAACCACTTTTTAACTCTACCTTCCAAACTCAATCCCACTAATTCCAGCATCTCTTCATCCTCATACCTTCCTATACTGAACCATCTCTCTACTGCTGTTAATCACATGTGTGGTTCCTTCTCTAAAAAAACAGGCATGCATATATTCTGCCACATACTATCTCTATTTGCCACAGTCAAGCTTCCAGATCGATAAGCTAGCAATTTTTCATACCTTTTTTGTTCCAGATGTGAAGAATGTACCTGGTTTTTAGAAGATTCTGATGATGTTCTTGTACTATTCGATATCACCTTTGGTTTAGACATCGTGAAATCACAGTAAGTCACCATCGCAAACGATCGTCACTTGCATCTTTGATTCTCTTACTTTATCGCTTTAATCCGTTGTTACCGTCTCTGATCGCAATTCTGGTTGCAAATCTGAGCTCAAATCGACTATCAGTTTGAACGTCAAACAACCATAGCTCCTCCGCGTGAGATCCGAGCCAGTTTCACCGCACCAATTGTTAAGTATGAAGATTGATACTCAACACAACACACTCTTTATTGATGAACAAGATCGATTACAAGATAACTGGAAGTTTGACTCCGATTACACTCTCATGGCGAGTGTAACCTTCGCCACTGATCTCATCACGATCGGGTCTAGACACATACGTCTAACCAATTACAACATCAAGCATACTCTATTCTTCAATCAAGCTCCCTACTTATACGCCTTCTTCATATTGCAAATTATTAATGGCAAAACCTCTCAACCATCCCAAATCTTTTCTTTTCTCTAATCTTTCCACGACACTCTCAGCTCTAGCCACGTCATCATAAAGATAAATGATACCTATCACTTGTTCTTCTTGATTTTGAATCAGATCAAAAGCATGTTTTGTATCAAGTATATGTTCCAGGACCATAAGAGCATGCACCTCAATTATTTCAAAAACGACATGCTTTCCGATAGCAATTATCTTGCCCAATACCTCAGAATAATCGTGAAGTCCCTTTCCTACCACAACTTCATTTCTTGTGCCGACAAAGACTGATGTTTGTGCGGCCTCATCTTTTAGCTCCAGTTCTGAAATGATTGAGATTGGCTTGTATCTGCATTTATGTTTCACTTGGAACTTCTTTGTACCAAAAAGTAGCTGATTGAGGTCTGCGTGATCTTACATCCCATTCTTGAGCCAGTTTACATATTTTGTGTAATCTTATTTTATGCCACATCCAGAAAACAATTCAGCCGTCACGTCCTTACTAGTTTCCCGAAGAAGTAATCTTATTAGCACATAATCAGTAGCTACTACACACTCTTTCACATAATATAAGATGTGAACATCTTCTTTGCCTCCAGCAAGCTCAGTGCAAATAAGTATATCTACAACGCGAGCAAGCAGCTTGATAGTAAATAACACTTCCCCATGTTTATTGTTGCGGAGCCCCTTTTCAGCAAAACCAGAATCTGTCAACGGTGGTCTAAGTGACAACTCAGGAAAGTCAGAAAGGTCATTCTTGATGGAATCTATTTGTATTTCCTTGGACTTCCACTTGTGCTTCATGTAAATATTTCATATCACCACATATTAGGTTCCAGCTCTTTTCTGCTAAGAGATCCACAATAAATGCACCAAATGAAAACTTGCACGTTGAATTAAACTCATTCATTAATACACCAAATGTGACACCAACAAAAAAACCGAAACAATAATGTGATCCATTCCCAAAATTCAACTTCAGAAGTCTATCTAAGCTTCCATTTAACCATAGTTTCCAACAAAATGTAATATTCCTTGAAGAAAGTTGAATCTCACATCAGCCATAAGATCCTTCACTCTTCTGAACTTTCCCTAGATTTCTTCGCCTAGTAGCTTCCTGTTTAGATCAGGAGGTTTATGAATCTTAGCTCCAAACTAAGATGCACTAACTAGTAATCTAGGCACTCTGAAAGCAGTTCCTTAGCTTCAATATGAAGTTGTCTCATCAATCTCGTATCCAATATTTCCACAGAAAACCACAAGCTCTTACACTTCTTTGGCCAGTACTATTGATTTTCTTTAGTTGGTAACCCACCTGGCTCCCATATGCGTTCTACCTGAGAGACACAAACGCTGTGTTTCTCTTCATTATCATCTATGCCCGAGATAGATATGATCAATTCCTATATAGAGAAAACACTTCTATGAGAATCAGATAACTCATATGCCACTAAGAGCTCGATAATCATCTTGATATTCATTTCGCAATGAACAATAATCTGCAAGCTTAGCTTTGGCATACTCATATTCTTGATCAGTGGCTTGCTTTTCTTTCTGATACAAAACTATAGAGACACTGTCTACGAGTTCTTCAACCTTCTCTTCATCCTCACATTCCATCACAAGAATTTGTAATCCTTTGTGCTTCAGTTGGCATTGACCTGAGATATCAAAATCTTCACAATACACACACAATCCCATTTCCATTCTTTCATACATCTCTTCACATCAGTACTTTGGAGGAATGGTATCTTTGTTTCTTCTCTTTCCATGGATCATGTCTGGAGGATCAGGAGGCTTCTTTGGCAGTGGAGAAGTAACTGTAGAAGTCGACAATGCAGCTTGCTTTGAGGAGTCTGAATCTGCCATGGTACCTGTGAAACCCCCGGTAGAAGATGACCGGAAATGACACGGTCGA
>CAJHQQ010002101.1:0-72683 GCA_905132885.1 Moricandia moricandioides
AAAACATACAGTTAACGAGTCATTGATAGGTGGCTCATGCGTTCTTCAGACCAAACGGCATTACCTTATAGAAATATGTGCCGCGATTTATGATTAATGCAGTGTTCTAGCGATCTTCTCGATTCATCATGATCTGATTATAACCCAAAAAGGCATCCATGAAAGACATGAGTTTATTTCCGGCAGTTGCTTCTACCAGACGATTGATGTGTGGCAGTGGAAAGTTTTCCTTAGGACAAGTTTTTTTTAGGTCAGTAAAATCGACGCAGACTCGCCACTTTCCGTTTTTCTTTTTGACGACAACGGGGTTAGCGAGCCAGTCTGGGTATCTCACCTCTGTTATTGATCCCACCTTGAAGAGTTTCTCAACTTCCTCGTTGACTGCAAGGACAAGTTCTGGTCCCAACTTCCGGCTTCTTTTTTTGACAGGTTTGAAATTCGGATCGACGTTGATTTGATGACATGTTACAATGATTTCAATCCCTGGCATGTCTTTTGCGGCCTAGGAGAATGTGTGAAGGTTCTTTTTAAAGCAGGCAACGAGCTCTGTTTTAAGAGTCTCACAGAGGTTAGCACCGATTTCGACGCAACTTTCCGGAAATGCCTCGTCGAGGCATACCGAGATAACAGGCTCGCATGTTGGTTTTTGTTTTCCTTCGAGAGCTTCGAACTTTCGTAATTTCCAGAAGATTTATGTTTCATTTGTTTCCAGGGCGTCGTCGACGAAAGACGATTTCTTTTTCTTGCTGGGCGAAGTCTGCTGACAAATTTTTTCGTTTTAATTGCGCAGCAAAACAGACTTGCAGTACCTTCCGGTCTCCCCATATTTTTTCAAATCCGTGAGGAGCTGGAAACTTAAGGCATAGGTGGTATGTCGATGGAAATGCTTGCATTGTGTTCATCCATGGAGTTCCCACAATCGCGTTGTACAATGTGGGTCGATCTATGACTAGAAATTCCACGACTTTTATTATGCTCCCGGCCTTAACCGTGACGTTAATTGTCCCAAGAGTCATAGTAACTTCCCCTGAGAGTCCTACTAGTGGGCTTTGGTTTTCCGTGATTTCGGAAAGATAGATTTCCATTCTCTCAGGGTGTTTTTGAAGATGATATCAGCCGAGCTTCTAGTGTCGACTAATATCCTTGCGACATCGATATTCTGGATCGCCAACTCGATGACAAGGAGATCGTTGCGAGGTTTGGCCTGATCAGCCGTTGCTCTTTCCTTGAAGGAGATGATGTCACTGTCCGTTAGGTTAGGCATATCGTTTCTTAATTGTTCGGTGATATTTGAGTTATAGAATCCGACCCCCCCCCTCCTCCTAGCGGAAAAATATGGGAACCAAAATTTGCACTATCGATTTCCGTAAAATAAGAAAAGTCAGAAAACCATAATTTTCCTAGAGGATCCCGATTATCTGCGTAAACACACAAATACAAAAAAAAACAATGATAACATAATATCGATGGAAAGTTGCACAGATGCGTTTTATTGATTGACGAGAACAGAGCTTACAATATTTCACTGAAAACAAGATGAATAGAGAACGGTTAACAAAGAGAATCGTAGAATATAAGCGGAAAAACTTTTTAAGTATAACCTTGCTAGTTTGGCCACCTGAGTTCTAAGTTTTTTTAAGCTAACGAGAATTCTCTAAGTCTCAATCATCGGATCCCGATGCTTCTTGCTTTAGTTTTCCTTATATATGCCTTCTAGGTCGGTCTTCCTTTCCTTTTCTACCCCAAGGTCGAGTTTATCGCTTCGCAGAAATATCTCATTTTTCCCGATCTTCATGTTTATCTGTTGAAACTTGACATTTATCTCCTCCTAGGAATAATGGATAAACCGTCATAGTGTCCTTAGGCTCAATTTCGTCTGAAATCGTAAGTGGGCTCTTAGCCGCATTTTAGGTTGTTTCTTGGCTTTAAGCGTTTTTACGATTTCTCCGAGAGAAAACCTTTGGTACGATGTTAGTTTCACAAGTAATTCAAATTAGTCGTATATTTTAGGCAATTTTGGTGTTAAGTCAACCGTTACCGTTTTATACGAACAATTTGAATTCATACGGGAAAATGGGTCTTTACGATTTTTATCGTAAAGTTATAATGGTAACTCCAATTGAGACGAAACAGGTGTGATCGAGGTTCAAAGAGGCACTGGATGGAAAGGTCTGATCCAGACTGGCTGATCCTACTCTCCATCAGGCAAGTTGGACTTGTCGATCCAACTCGCCTGATGGTGATTTGGATGTGGTCCATCCAGCTCGCCATCGGGAGATTCAGATTGGCTTATCCAACTTGGCACTGTTCGTATCTCTGACGCGGCCGTCATTCCGATGTTTCCTACTTAGGACCTTTCCTGAAATTATTTTGAGAAGGTTTTTCCTTAAGAGATGTGATCTTAGACTCTGATTTCGAGATTACCGTTTTCGACCCCAACATGTATGGAACTACATGTCGTGGTGGATGTTGTGGCTCAAGATGAGGTCGTGGATTCACACCTCGTGTAAACAGTATACAAATAGTTGGAGCAAATGCTGCTGCTGTTACTCTAGTTATCTTAACGGAAGCTCACGAAAAAGGTTTAACTAGTATTTCTGATGGGCAATGAAAAATCATCCAACGTATGGTGAGAAGCACATCAAAGAGTGAGTGGTAAACCTAACTGCAATGAATGGATACTGGAGACGGGTGCTACGCATCATATGACTGGAAAAGTAGAATGTCTAGAGGATATTCGCTCTATCCTTCCAGCATCCGTACTATTGCCTACGGGATCGAATGTTCTTGCTTCTAGACCACGAACCATACGTTTCAACCCACACATGATACTTAATAACATATTTCTTGTTGATGATTTGACACAAACTTGATATCCTTAGATCAATTAGTTACTGACAATGGTTTGGTGGAACAAGTAAATGATAAACTCTTGTTATTACAGGAGCGCACTACGAAGACCCTGATTGGGATGGGTGCAAGAGAGAGAGGGACTTTACCGGCTCTGTTGTGTTGTGCCATTGATGTCGTCGCAGACTAGTGTTGGTGATAACTCCATCTTATGGCATCATCGTTTGGGTCATCCATCTCCTCGTATCGTTAGCTTACTTCCTGGTGTTAGTAGTCATAAATATTCTTTTAAAACGGTGATGTGTGCTTCAGAGCTAAACAAAATCGTCAATGTTTTCCCGAAAGTTCAACTTATTCTAATGAAGTCTTTGATTTAATTCATTGCAATTTATGGGATCCTTATCGTACAACGGCTTTGTGTGGCACACGATGCTTCTTAATTATTCTTGATGATCATTCTCGGGCTGTTTCAGTTTACATTTTGCAAGATAAGATATTATTCTCACGAAATCTAATTGATTTTCTGGCCATGGTTGATACACAGTTCTCCAAGAAAGGCAAGACAATATGAAGTGATAATGAGACAAAATTTGTTTGTCTCTCATGATACTTTCAAGAGAATGGAATACACCATGAAACTTCTTGTGTGTACACACCGTAACAGAATGGCCATGTAGAGCGTAAAAACCGTTTCTACTCAACATTTCTCAGGATTTGAGGTTTCGAGCTCATCCTCCTATTGAATATTGGGGAGAATGTGTGAAGATTGCAGGCTAATGAATCGGACTCTTTCTCAGTTGTTATATGTTAAGACTCTGTTTGAAAAGTTATATGGGAGAAGTCCATCATTCAGCCATCTTCAGGTCTTTGGTTGTATAGCCTATTCTCATAATATTAATCACCAGGGCGATAAACTTTCTGCGAGAAGCCAAAAATCTGTGTTTCTTGGATATCCCGGAGGACAGAAAGGATGGTTACTTCTCGATTTGGAAAAACAGAGCATCTCTACGTCATGGAATGTTTTATTCTGCGAAGATAAATTTCCTTTTGCGTCATTCTCCGAAACACCCTCAATCATGAGACTATTTCAGAACTAGGAGAAGTGTCTTTCGACGACTCTGACTCCGACAGTGGTGCGTCATAGGAAGCGCAGACTGTAACAGAGGAAGTAATACTGGCTACTGAACCAGAAACCTAGAATATAATATTGGTTACTGCGGTGGTTCCTACAACTGTTGAAAAAAAAATGCACCAGTTCCTGCGATAGTTGAAACAAATACATTGTTTCCTGTCACCGATGAGGTATTAGGAAGAGGTCATCGCCCGGAAATTCCTTCAACTCACTTTCGAGACTTTGTGGTTAATATGGTTACTTTCGACTCCTCTTTCTCTCTCTCCTCAACTTCACCATCTCATCAGTCGTCTTCAGGTTCGGTTTATCCTCTCTTTAATTTCTTATCATGTCATAATTTTTTTTGCCTAACATTTCAGATTCCTAGTTTCTATATCATCTCATCATATAATATATACCCAAATCACTTAAAGAATCAATTCTTGACAAAATATGGAAAGGTTCTATGGGCACTGAAGTTAAAGCTTTAGAGAGCAAACAAACGTGGGATTTGGAGCCCTTTCCGCATGGTAAGAAGGCTCTCGATAGCAAATGGGTATATACAATAAAATATTGATCAGACGGTACCATTGAACGTCCATAGTCGAGGTTAGTAGCGTGTGGTAATTGACAGAAACATGGGGTCGATTATACAGACGCATTTTCACTTGTTACAAAGATGACTACTGATAGAGTGTTTCTGGATTGTGTGGTTAAGCAAGGTCATGAAGTTCATCAGAAGCACGTTCATAATACTTTTCTTCATGAGGAGGTATACATGAAAATTCCTCAGGGTTTCTCTTCACCAACTAAGACTAGGGTTTGTCGGCTTATAAAATCGTTATATGGCTTAAAGCAGGCTCCTTGTTGTTAGTTTGCTAAGTTGACAGAGGCTCTTCTCAAGTATGGTTTTACTAAAACCAAGTCTGATTATTCGTTATTTGTTTACTCCAAGCAAGGTGTGTCCATACGCATATTAGCCTATGTGGACGATCTAATTATCTTAGGGAGCACTTCCGCGGATATACAACTACTTAAAGACTATATTTCAACTTTTTTCACATGAAGTATCTTGGCTTTCTCAAATACTTTCTCGGTATGGAGGTTGCTAGAAGTCCATCTGGGTTCTATTTATGTCAGCGTAAGTACGCTACTGATATCGTCACTGAAGTAGGTTTTCTTGGGTGTAAACCGGCTGGGTCTCCAACGGATCAAAATTATCAACTCATTCGAGCAGAAGGTCCTACGTTTTTCGAGCCAGAATGATATAGGAGACTTGTTGGTTGTTTTATTTATCTCACTGCGACAAGACCAGACTTAATATATGTTGTCCACATTCTTTCACAGTTTATGCAAGCTCCAACATAAGATCACTGGATTGCTGCCTTAAAGGTGGTACATTATTTAAAGGAGACCTTGGTTCAAGTTATTATTCTCGGAGCTCATTCATCTCTCCACTAGAATGGTTGGTGTGATTCCGATTGGGGAGGCTGTCCCATTACTCGTCGCTCTCTCAGGTTGGATAGTGCAGCTTGATTCTTCTCCCATTGCATGGAAAACCAAGAAAAAAAAGATATGGTTGCTTGGTCGTTGGCTCAGGCCGAATATCTTGCCATGGGAGCTGTCACAAAGGAACTCTTATCGTTGAAATATTTGCTTCGGGAACTCAGTGTGGACCATAAGGAATCAATGACATTTTTTTTTTGATTGTCAACCGGCAATTCATATTATTTCAATTCATGTGTTTCATGAACAAACTAAATTAAACTATAGAGATTGAGTGTCACTTCATAAGAGATGAAATAGTCAAGGGTGTTCCCAAACCATCATATGTTTCCACTACAGAGAAAAGCGGACATTTTAAAAAAGTCATTGGGTCAAAAGGAGTTCAAAATTTTCTTATCCAAGCTGGGAATTTCAAAACTTAAATGATCCACCTTGAGGGAGGGGAGGAGGGGGTGTATTATGAGAGATACTACATAGATTTTTGTATATATATATTTCATATTCTAGATATTTACATTATTCCTATTAAGTTTAGGAGATATCATAATGGTTGTATAAATATTCGGCTAAGGCCACCTTAATAGAGAGGTTAACATTCGTCAATTCATAAACTTATCACAAACTAAAATAAAGTAAAAAGCTGATACGAAAAATAAAGAAACTGTTATACAAAAAAAAATTATCTTTCTTCTTGGAGAAAAAAAACAAATATGTGCTTATTTCTCAGGTTCGGTCTCGTTACCAGTGTTGCGAGAGGGTTTCTTTCCTCTTTATTTCACATTTATCCATGCTCTGAGCGAAGAGTTACAGGTTCATTTGTCTATTGGGGCAGATCTGTCTCGCTATCCCCAAACATGCTGTGACTATTCCTTGTGGATCCACTCCAGTGTGGGAAACTCCCGTCTTCTGGTGTGGTGGTGGTGATCTCCCGAGGAGAAGACGTGACATAACAAAAATGTTTGGCTACAGATCTGAACCATCAAGCTACCCTTTCATGTTTCTTGTTCACTTTTGAGGATGGTGGATGGTTTTAGGGTTATGGTTTCTTTCACTGGAAGTGGAGGCAAACTGGCTGTAAGAGTGAAGCCTAGGCTTATCTTCTCTCTAGTTCTGAAATCGGCGAAGTGGGTTAGTAGGAGATATCTATATTATGAGAGATACCACATAGAGTTGTGTATATCTGTACTTCCTATTCTATATATTTACATTATCCCTATTATGTTTAGGAGATACCATAATAGTTGTATAAATACTTGGCTAAGACCACCTTAATAGAGACGTTAACATTCATCAATTCATAAACTTGTCACAAACTAAATTAAATAAAAAGCTGATATGAAAGAAAAATAAAGAAACTGTAATACAAAAAAAAAACTTTATCTTTCTTCTTGTAGAAAAAAGCAAACATGTGCTTATTTCTCTAGTTCGGTCTCGTTGCCAGTGTTGCGAGAGAGCTTCTTTCTTCTTTATTTCACATTTCTTCATGCTCTGAGCGAATAATTACATGTTCATTTGTCTATCAGGACAGATCTGTCTCGTTATCCCCAAACATGCTGTAACTATTCCTTGTGGATCCACTCAAGTGTGGGAAGCTCTGTCTTCTGATGTGGTGGTGGTGATTTCTCGGGGATAAGACGTGACATAGAAAAATGTTTGGCTACAAATCTGAACCATTGAACTACCCTTTCATGTTTCTTGTTCACTTTTGAGGACGACTGATGGTTTTGGGGTCAGGGTTTCATTCAGTGGCAGTGGAGGCAAACTGGATGTAAGAGTGAAGCCTAGGCTTATCCTCTCTTTGGTTCCAAATCGGGTTAGTATGGCCGTTTCTGATATTTTGGGACCATAAGCGATTTAGTAAAAGTTTTAATAATTTTTTTAAAAATAAATTTGGAGGTCCTTTTTTTACAAATTTGGGAGCCTATATCAATGTAATCTTTTCAAAATAATTAACGGCTATAGACGAATGTTTCATTAGGCTTTGCCCAGGACAGGCTCTGCCGGTTAGATCTATTGGCCTCTACAAGCTCTTCGCTTTCTTAACTTATTTTGTGTTCCAATATGGGTTCTTCCTGTTGGTTTGTATTGTGGTTGTGTATAGCTCTTTCTAGGTCACGCACATCAATTTCTTTCTGGTGGGAGTAACTTCTCCTTTCTAGTTCGATATCTACTAGAGACTCATGCTTCGATAGCTTTAGTCGAAGTGATAGTCTTAACTCCTGTACTCGGTGGGAATCAATGGTTCACTTCATGGTTATTTTCGCGGTACTCGAGGCCTGCGACAAGGGGATCCACTTAGTCCCTATTTGTTTGGATTAGCCATGAATGTTTTGTCACACAAATTAAACAGAGCTGCTGAAGAAGGTATAATTGGGTACCACCCAAGATGTGTGGAATTAAAACTTACTCACCTCTATTTTGCTGATGATCTTTTGATCTTTTCGGATGGTTCTCCAGCCTCCTTGCAATGAATTATCTTGGTCCTCTCTCAGTTCCAACAACTCTCAGGTCTGGCAATCAGTCCCCAGAAGTCTTGCTTTTTCTCAGCTGGCCTTTCACCGCAGGAAACTGCTTCTCTCGCAAGCTCTTCTTGTATACCAAAAGGCGTTTTTCCAATGAGGTACCTTGGCCTGCCATTAACAACTAAAAAGTTATCCTTACTCAACTGTGAGCCATTCCTTCAAAAAATCAAGTCAAAAATAGGTCTATAGACGACAAGTACCTCTCATTTTCTGGATGGTTACAGCTATTAAGCTCAGTATCTGCTTAAATAACCATGTTTGATTTTGGTTTTTTTTCAAAGACCAGAAGCATTTTTCTTTGATGACGTTTTGGTGGATCCATGCTACCCACACGGATTCCCTCCTGAAGAATAACATCCACAGTAGCTGCAAAGTACATGTCTTGTTCCATGTTGCGTTATTCTTGAGGCCTTAGCCTCCTTCTTCTCTTGGTGTGGTGACATTTTCCCAAGATACTCTGGCCGTATACTTCCCTTCAAGATTGCCTTTCCACAAAAATGCAGCAAAGAGGGAATTAATTTGATTAATGACTGGGATCAAACCCTTCAGACTCTGATCAGGCGTGTTGGGGACCAACGCATGTGATACCTAACTATCCTAGATTAAAACGGCTTTTAACAGTGTTACAACGATATAGAGTAAAACGACACCATATTACAAAATACATTAATAACAATGGAAGAGGTTTGTAGCACGTGTCATCAGAGGGAGCCTATAAAGATGTATGAAGATGACACACGTCCTTTTCTGAAGAAGCAACAACACGATCTTCGAGGAAGCTTCACCACCGCAACTTTGACGAATTCTCTTCCACATCTCTTCAATTCTCCGCCATTTCTTTAATTTCTGTAACCAACCTGAAAGATGCTTTTCACTACAACCGCGAGTACCTGATCAGAAGATCCTCACTTCACCAGAGTTTAAGCATAGAAAATTCAGTCGGATTGAAGAAAGATGGTTCGTCAAACCGTTATATAACACCTATCTTCTTCACAAACGACTGAAGAAATCCATCCAACTCAATTCTCCCTCAAATCATAGATGTTCAAGTGATGCAGTTAGGCTTGAATCCTCATAAGACATGTATAATTGTTGGATGTAGAATAGTTTGTAAGATTTGTAATAGCATAATTAACCAGCGTTAAAAAATCAGAGATGCTTTCCTTAACGCCATACCGTCACAAATAAATGGAAAGACGGATTCTCCTAGAGGTGAATTAAGGTGAATGGTAGAAGAAGGATCTGAATCAAATCATCAACGGTATAGAATGAAAATCAGGTGGAAAGCAATTTATTTCAATATTCACCAAAGATAAAGAAGAAAACTTGAAGATTGGCTCCGAGAGAGATTGAGAAAATACACCAAAAATCGCCACGGCAAAAACAAATCGGCTAACCCAAATGCAAAATAGATCAAGTGATCGAAGATATAATGCAGACAAAAAGATTTAGATTTGAAGATCTACAAAAAAAAATTGTTTCTCATATGTTCTCTTGTGAAAGATTCATAAAGAGAGAACAAAGAAAGAGAGATATCTAAATCTCAAATTCATCTATACTATTAAGAAAAAATCCCTGATAAGATTATGCCTATGGATTTTGAGATATTTATAATGGAATCTATACTATTAAAGCAGAATTCTTATTAGGATTTTGTCCTTAGTTTTTGAAGTTATTTACAAGGGAATGCCATTCATATATTTATGTACATTAATTATTTTTGACCAAAATAATTAATATTTGATTGCTGCTAAATCTATAAATATATGTAGTATACATAAATATTCCTATATACTTACCAAAGAAATATTTTGTTACCATAGTGAATCAAAAAAAATCTTATACCTGGATATTTTTATTTAAAATAGTTTACAAATAATTTTCTAATATTGGATTATATTATTACAAATTATGTTTGATGCTTTTACGGTTAAAATTCTTGGGCGCTACTCTATGAAACATACAAAATAATTTTTAAAATACAAAATAAATTTAACCAAAATATTTTATTATTTTTATAAAATATTAAAATAATCATTAATCAATGTGAGACAAATTAAAAAGATTAATTATACCTCATTTAAATTTTAAATCATTAAAATCAACATAATCTATTATATTATTTTAATTTTCATGTAATTATATTCATCTGAAATAAAATAATTAAAATAGTGGGTTTCATATCAGTTATCCATCAGTTCAACCGGTTAGCCTCAGATTTTAGTTTTTTTTTCTGGTTTTATAAAGTTTTTAAATAATAGATATTTCTTAAAATTCAAACTAGGTTACATATTGGATCACTATGTTTATCAATTCGACTGGGGGTTTGGGTCAGGTTTAAAAAGACGATTTAAATGATATTTTATATAGATAAAAATTTTACAAATTTAAAACCATTAGTACAATTTTAATGAAAATTTTCATCATAAAATATCCCGCGCTTTTAAAACGAGGGTTAAAATTTAGTACCACTCTTATATTAATGGTTAACCACTTTAATTCTAGATTTTAGGAAACTTAATTTTGTTAACTAAAAAACATAATTTGTATCCCTATTTTAATAATGAATACAAAAGGCGAATTATGTATCTCGATGACTTAATAATACAAGAGTTATACTTTGTAAAACATGTGCTGATATACTCAAACAACCACACCTAAACTAATAAATATGTTTAATACTTAATTTATTACATGCAGCTACACATTGGTAGGCATTCATATAACTGCTTGGTTTAGTTCAGATCTATTTAAATTACAGGTTTCTAGAACTTGATATTTAAATCACGTTCATATATTTTTAAAATTTGGTATGGGTTTTTAGAACTAGACATTTAAATCACAATCATGTATTTTTAAATTTTGGTAGGGTTCGGCCTAGATCACTACGAGTTCGATTCGAGTTCGGATACTCAGTTAATTATGTATAAAAATTAGATGTAGCTAATTTATTTTCAAAATCAAAAATCAAAAATAAAATAACATATATAATATAAAATATAAACTTAAATTATGTAAAATTAAATACATTAAATTAACATGAAAATTTGGATATTTGTCTGGAAAACATTTATTTATTTTGGGCATTTATGATGTTTGAGTATTTATTGGTTATTTTCAGATATTTACTTGTGGTTGTTTCTAAATAAATTTTAAATATTTTTATGTAGATTAATATTCTATATATATATATATTAAATCTAAATTAATTAATATACTTAAATATATAATTGTGATTTTGGCTATTTGGATACTCATATTTTGATTCTGGTCGAATTTGGTTGCAGTTCTTTAGATATTAAAAGTTTGGATCCGTTGGAGAATTTTATCAATTTTGGTTCGGGTTCACTCCTACTTAATTAACAAAATGGATCATCCTTTTGTAAGGATCCTCCCTTTGGAAAAAAAAACACTTTATTTAATAATAAATCATTAATCTTTCTTTTCAGTATTAACTACTATAGTTACTTTCAAATTAATCATTGGAAAACAAAACATTAGGCTATAAATTTTAAAATTCACGTCAAAAAGGATAATATTAATTTGAAACATCAAACTAAAAAAGTTATAATTAAATTTTTAATGTTAAATGTTAACTGAATGTATCATTTTTAAATAAAAATTTGTATCCAAAAATGTTATTCGCACTTGTCTCTTCTTATTATTATTATTATTATTATTATTATTATTATTATTATTTTCTTTTTTTATGCCAGCTGTTATTGTAATTAAAAAATTCAATAATATTTAATATGAAAAACATATATTGAAGTTAAATTAAAATGAAGAATTGGAATCTAGTTCTGTTACCAAAAAATGAAATCTAGTTCTGAAATCAAACCAACAAAAAGAAATCACGAATTCAAAAAAAGAAAATTCAAAAACCTATATCAAAAAACGTTTTCCTATCCCAAAGAGAATTTAGGTTACCGTGAGGATTTGGTCAATTTTGGTTTACTTTTAATTTTCATAATGATAATAATAATTAGGGGAAACTTTTAAAATAGACTTTTTAAAAGTTTTTATCGTAAAAATAAACCTTAAAAATCAAAATAAATTTTTTATTTTGAAAATTTTTAATTTATTTTTTAAAAAATTTTAAATCCTACCTCCAAAATTTCATTCATAACTCTAGTGTAGATTAGTTAACCCAAAATGTATATATATATATATATATATATATATATATATATATATTTAATTAAGTCTATATTGATATTTTTTGAAAAAAATATTTTTGTGACAAATTTTTTTAGGTCTTTTGGGTATTCCTGTAATATAGTAAATCATGCAAGATAAAATTAAACGCTAATGCCATGCTTAATAATCAGTTTTAATGTCGAATAATAATAAGCAAACTACTTTCAAACAAAGATAAAAAAAAAAAAGTCAAGGGATGGGACCTTTCTAGTAATAAGATGTCTTATAAAAACAATAGAATATAAGCCGCCGAAGACAATAAACCAAAGCAAACCACGTTAGCTCTTACCTCATTTTCGCTAACACTTTTTGTTCTCTCTCTCTCTCTCTTCTGCGCAACATACAACGAAGACTCTTGACTCTGTACCTCTCATCTCCTTCTCTCTCTCTCTCATCGATTCGATTCCATCTTTATATTCTTATGTCTTTGTCCAGTTTCCAAACCCCTTTTGTGATTAAAGAGGCTGTTAAATCTTCTTGAAAATTTGCTGTTTTTCTTTTTCTTTCAAGAAACCTTAATCAGGTCTGTCTTCTGTACGGATCTCGATTCTTTGTTTTTTCTCGAAAAATTCCATGTTTCCGTGACTGATTTTGATGGGTTTTCATAAAAGTTTGACATCTTTTAGGCTTTTTTTGATCCAATCTAAGGTTTAAGCTTTTTTTTTCAGGTTTGTATTGAGAGAGAGAAACGAAATGTCAGGATCACAGAGCAGTTTAAGAAGGTATCTTGGAGCTATCAAAGATACAACAACAGTTTCATTAGCAAAAGTCAATAGTGATTACAAGGTACACAAATAAACTCTGCAAATCAGTTTTTCTATAACCTAAGCAATTGTGTAAATGATTTGTTTTTTTTTTTTCAGGAATTGGATATTGCTATTGTGAAGGCTACTAATCATGTGGAGCGTCCTTCAAAAGAAAGATACATCAGAGGTGGGTTTGTTTCATTTAATTGGTTAGTTAGTGTCCTAGCTTTGCCTAATTGATTTCTCTATACCAAAAGTGTTTAAACAAATTGTTGTTGTGCAGCTATTTTCATGGCTATTTCTGCAACAAGGCCTCGTGCTGATGTTGCATATTGCATCCATGCTCTGGCAAGGCGGTTATCAAAAACACATAACTGGGCGGTATTGCTCTTGTTCCTTGTGAAGTCACATTCTTCCTTTGTAATAAGAGGGCTTTGATTTTTATGCTTTAAAACTTTTGCTGATGATTGTTTCAGGTTGCACTGAAAACTCTTATTGTTATTCACCGTGCCTTGAGGGAAGTGGACCAGACGTTTCATGAGGAAGTTATTAATTATAGCAGAAGCAGGAGTCATATGCTGAACATGTCTCATTTTAAAGATGATTCGAGTCCCAATGGTAGTACTAGTGTCAGTTGTTGAATCTTTTGTATAGAGAGCAAGCTATTTGGTTCACTTATCTTTCCTTTACACTCATTTTTCAGCATGGGTTTACTCTGCTTGGGTCCGTTTCTATGCTCTATTCTTAGAAGAGCGACTAGAGTGTTTCCGTGTTCTCAAGTACGATGTTGAGATTGAACCCCCAGTAAGTTTCTGTTTCCAACTCTTTCTCAGAGTTTTCTTTCTTTTTAGAAATCAAAAGTATGTGCTATTAAATAAATACAGAGAACCAAAGAGTTAGACACTCCTGATTTGCTCGAACAACTTCCAGCACTACAAGAACTTCTTTTCCGTGTTCTTGATTGTCAGGTGACATATCCAATTCAAACTTGAGTAGTCTTTTGATTTGATTCTGTTAGCAAAGTGCTTCTTTTTTCTGTATAAGCTTTGTATCTCCTTGGCACCCATTAAACGAGAAATGAACATTGGTGTTATCTTTGCAGCCTGAAGGGGCAGCAGTTCAAAACCATATCATACAATTGGCACTCTCAATGGTATGATCAAAAGTTAACTTGTATTGATTACTACTATTTGTGTAACAGCATTTATGATTTTCATTCTATTACTCACCAACTAGGTTGTAACGGAGAGCACCAAAATCTACCAAGCACTGACAGATGGCATAGACAATTTGGTTGATAAGGTACACGCAAAAGCTTCAAGTTTGTGCATATGTTTTTTTTTTTTGGTTTGGGCCTTTCCTGACTTTTTCCGTACAAAACTTCCTTGTTGACAGTTCTTCGAGATGCAACGGAACGATGCTCTTAAGGCGTTGGATATGTACAGAAGGGCTGTAAAGCAGGTACACGCAAGCTCTAAGTATTATGGTGGCTTTGTTTAGCATAAGAACCACTTTATAGTTGCTTTCATTGGTGTCTTTCAGGCAGAGAGGCTTTCTGAATTTTACGAAGTTTGCAAAAGTGTTTATGTTGGGCGTGGAGATAGTTTTGTAAAGATTGAGCAGGTTGGTTTTCTCATACAACATGTGTTGAATAGTTAGTTCGGTTATTTGTGTGTTCACCCATATATTTCGTTGTACGAAGCCTCCCACATCATTTCTACAAGCAATGGAAGAGTATGTAAAAGAAGCACCATTAGCAGCAGGTTTCAAGAAGGAGCAGGTACTACGAGAGTGTGTTTCGTTTTTAGTTTCTTGGTCTGTGGCCCACCAAGCTGCTATTGACGCTTACTTTAACGAACGATAATGGTAGGCAATGGAGAAACTTACTGCCCCCAAAGAGATGTTGGCCATAGAGTACGAAAAGCCACCAAAAGTTGTTGAAGAGAAACCGGAATCACCTGAACCGGTTAAAGCAGAAGCAGAAGCAGAGAAGCCTGTAGAGAAGCAACCTGATTTGCTGGTATTTTCCATTTGCTTACTAGTCTCCTACCTACCATCTTGGAGATATATATATTTACTTTCTTTTTTCCTGTCGCTAGTCAATGGATGATCCAGCTCCAGTGGTCTCTGAACTTGAAGAGAAGAATGCTTTGGCTTTAGCTATTGTCCCTGTTAGCGGTACAGCATTTTTAATATTGCATGAAGAAGTTATCAACATGTATCATCTCTCTTCACATATATTTGTTTCTCCAGTTGAGCAACCAGTTTCTACAACTGATTTCACAAATGGGAATTCGTCTGGCTGGGAATTGGCACTTGTGACCGCCCCAAGCTCAAATGAAGTTGCTGCTGCAAATAGCAAATTGGTAAAAATAGCTCCTCCCTCTCTGTCTTCTATATTCATTTTTGAAAAGTTGACATTAGATTTTCGTTTTCACTGAAAAGGCGGGTGGATTGGACAAGCTGACACTTGACAGCCTATACGAGGATGCAATCAGAGTGAATCAACAGCAAAACAGGAGCCACAATCCATGGGAACAGCATCCAGTTCATAACGGTCCCATGATGCACCACCAGCCTTTCTTTGCATCTAATGGAGTCTCAGCTCATCCTCCTGTTCAAATGGCGAATCAGTATCATCAACCATATGCGTTTCAGCATCAGAACTCAGGAATGATGATGGGACCTGTGCAGCCTTATCAGCAGCAACAACAACAACAACAGAACATGAATCCCTTCGGCAACCCGTTTGTCTCGAATGGTAATAATCCACACCAACCGTATGGCTCGGTTCAAGGAGGTTACAATCCATATTCTAGCCTTATGTAAGATGTGATACTAATGTATGTTTGTGTACAATTATATATACAAGTATATGTTGTGAGTTGATTGTAGCTAGAGAGATTCTCTTTTCTTCTGTTGAGTAAATACTACGTTACGTCTCTGTATGTGTGGATGTATCTGTACGCGAGAGCATATTGGATTTTTGGACACCATTTGGTTTTGGAACTATTATCTTTACTGCTGTAAATCAAGTTTTTTTGGATAAAAGGGGTTTTGATAATATACCTATTTAAATTAGTCAGTAATCTTCTCGTGAAGTTTATCAATGGTCGTTTAGATTTGATAAAAGAATGTTACAAAAACTAATGGTAAAGAAGACTGTTTCAAGAGCTTGGAATATTATTCATGAGTGTTAGGTTGAATTAGGTGTTAGAAAAGTTAAAAAGGTGTATGAAGGAACTTAGCAGATGGAAGAAAGAGAATAAAGTTAATTCTAGGAAGAGGCTACAATACTCAAAGTTGTCTAGAAGTTGAGTTTGCTAAAGTTTGTCCTAACTTTCAAAGTATGGAGGCTTTGAAGAAGGAATTAGTTCAAGCCTATCATAATGAAGATAGCTATTGGAAACAAAAAAAAAAAAGCTAAGAAGAATGGGATGTTGGTAGTGACAAAAAGATAAAATATTTTCATACATTAGTAAAAGCTGCAAGGGTGAGAAATTGTCTTGAATGTTTAGAAGATTCCAATGGCATACTTCCCAGGTCTGAAGCTTCAAAGGGTGACATGTTGCCAGAATATTTTATGAAGCTTTTCTGTTCAACATCTTCTGAGGAATTGACTGAATTATTTCAAGGGTTTCAGCCCTGTGTATCTTCATCTTTAAATAACATTCTGCTCAGTAAAGTTACAGAGGAAGAAGTTAAGGCTTTGGTGTTCTCTATTAATGGGGGAAGTGCACATGGTGCTGATAGCATGACATTTTTTTTTTTTTATCAGCAGAATTGAGAGATTGTGGGTCCTCAGGTAACTCAAGAGATCCTATATTTCTTTGTTTCAGAACATTTTTCTAAGGAGTGGAATTTATCCAAATTTGTCTCTTGCCTAAAAATCTTAACTCTCCCTTAAAGACTGATCTTAGCCTATTAGTTTATGCACAGTTTTGTATAAAGTAGTGTAAGATCCTAGTGAACCGTCGGAAACCCTTTTTAGATGAGATTGTGTTCCCTTTCCAATCTATCTTGTTAGGCTCATTTCAGATAATATTTTTGTTGTTCATGAAGCAATCCATATTCTCAAGGTTCACAATGTTATTTCCAAATATTTTATGGCTATTAAGACAGTCTCAAGGTTTACAATGTTATTTCCAAAGATTTTATGCCTACTAAGATAAATATGTCCAAGGTCTATAATTAGGTAGAGTAGAATTATTTTGAAAATCTATTAGGAGCTATGGGTTATACTAGTAAATGGGTGGAATGAATTATGTTTTGTGTTAAGACATTGTCAGGCCGTGCCTGACATCACATGGACCTCAAACACAAAATAATTATATGATCATTTTACAATAAATGAATAAACATTAAAAATATATTCTTACTTTAAGCTGGTGAGTATATAACATCAGACATTTAAACCTACCAAATGCTCTTGTATCCAACTGATCTAGAGAAAATTTTGTCAAATTATGGGCTTTTTAAGTTCTTAATTTAATCTAAGGCCTCAAGCACATGCTTTACTTACTTCCATTCAGGCACGGCCCCGGACTTTGTCCTATGCTCTTCTTATTAATGGGAACCTCATGTTTTGCAGTGACATGTTTAAGATTATCAAAGAATACTTATGTTAATGAGTGTTTTACACCATAAGACACTTTATGAGTTTTAATTACAACATAAGGCACTTTCTACTACCAATGTAGTTTTTGTGGTGAAAGACACCATTACTCTCCAACCAAAAACATCTTTCTTGTTACTCTTTTTTAGTCACATGGATTTATAATATTAAAAATTCAAAATAATTTTTTTTGAAAATTTATTGTATTAATCTGAACCACACAAACAAAAAAAAAACTAATTTTCTCAAATGGTTTTAAAAAAGGTTTTTTCACAAAAATAACCCACAAAAATGAAAATGACTCAAATAAGTTTTATTAAAGAGGTAAAAAATTCTTCTACCCTTAATTTATAAATATTTAAATATACATAACTATTTAAAAAAGAATATTTTTGTTTTTATTATTTTTGACTAATACATTTTTGAATTCAAAATTTATTTTATTTTTCAAATTTTAAATATTTTTCATAATCTTTTTGAAACTATTAAAAAAATATTTTAAATTTTAAATATTTATTTATTTTTTAAAAAAAAATCTTAAATCCACCCCTCTCTCCCTTTTCTCTCTCTTTCCCCCCTCCCCCCAAAAAAACAAAAACTCCGCCCTTCAAATCTAAAGTAAACAAATTGTGAGAAATTGTAGGTTAGGTAAACAAATTTTGTATTTCATTTGCATCTGTCTATCTATATCATATATGTGTATACATGTATATTGGGTGACCTTGTGGATGTGTACATAATGTCGGTGTACACGTGTACAAAACATGAGGGAAAATTATCTTTGTATGGATTAGAACGATGATACATAGATTACGTGACTGAATGGGGTTTTTATGTTTGTGAATGAGGATTTGTTTAGATCTTGATATCATATGTGTTGTTTATTTTATCTTTATAAGGTTGTTTTAAAGCTTTTTTTTTGTTGGCAAAGGTTGTTTTAAAGCTTTATTGGGTTGTTCATTATCTAAATTCTTTCATTATTTGACATGTAAATCTAGTATTCAGTTGTTATTGTGTAAAAATTTTATTGGTTATAAGGAAAGAAACTTAGTTGTGAATGGTTGTACACATGTACATCATATAAGTAGGTGTAAACATGTCATGTAAAAGCAGTGTACACATGTACATCATATGAAGCAAACATTTTTAAAAGTTTACAAAATGGCAATGAAATTTAGAAAACATTATAAAATCCGTTTCATCTCAATGTAACAAAAAGAAGTCGTAGAACACATAAGAGATGAGTTACCTAGAAAACATTACAACAAACCATCAAGATAAAGTTTATTTTAACATCGTGAGACACATATCTACATATAAAAAAGAAGAAGATATAAAAGAAAAAAAAATATAGGAAGAGGAAAACGAAAAAGTAAGCGAAAGGGAATCATTTGTGTTTTCCCAAGCTTTTGTAGTTAACGAAAGATGCTCTGTTTTGGTCTGAACGGGTCAAGGCAGTCTTCTCTTGCTTTATGCGTCGGGTGATGATTGAAAGAGTTTGGATACTCGAGCACAACAAAGTTCATCGAAGTTAACCATCACCAAAACGACAGTTAAATCCATGGTGGCAGATGATCAAAGGATTACAAACGTTAAAGTCGAGGATTCCAACCAAATCAATTAACTAAGAATCATACCTCATCTTCATCATCTTCATCCTCGCCAGCATCTTCTATGTATTCATCGTCGTTACCGTCTTCCCCATCATCATTTCCTTCATCTCCGTCCTCATCTCCTTGTTCATCTGCATCTTCTACAAGTTATACCGGAGGCCGACTAAAGACCACAAAATCTTAATTTCATTTTCATCATCTTTTTAATCATCATTTATTTTCAACTGAATTTGTTTTACATGAAAAACAAAATTAGGAGGAGGAAAAATAAAAAAAAAAGGTAATGATTGTCTTTTAGAAAATAACGAAAGAAAAAATAAAATGATTTATGTTTTGTATTTTGTTTAATTGTTAGTTATGTTTAAATTAAAATAATAGAAGAAGTGTGCCATGGGATTTTTGTACGTTGGGAGAAAGAAAGAAAAAAGTGTTAAAAGAAGAGGAAGGAAAGAGAAAAGTGTCTTGGTAGTAAGAAGTGTCATATGATGTTATTATAAACATATAATGTGACCCTAGATGTAAATGTTTCTATGTTAATCTTTCTAGTGCAGTGTCAGATTACTGGTGGAACTCAATGAAAGCGAATCAGAAGATTCATGGGATCTATATATTATGTCTTCACAAAAGATTTTGGAGGTACTAGTTTTAGGGATCTGAAACTCTTTAATCAAGCATTATTTGCTAAACAAGCATGGAGATGCCTTCAGGTGCCGGATTGTCTATGTGCTCAAGTCTCAAAAGTAAATACTTTGATGATTATTGCTTCTTGTGTGCTTATCGAGTAGCTAGACCTTTGTTTGCTTGGTGTAGCATTTTGTATGGTAGAGACTTACATAAGCATGGTCTTAGACAGATGGTGGGGAATGGAAAATCTCTAACTGTCTGAACCTTGGCGTGGATTTGTGATTGTTGATTAAGAGCTCCTTTGATGAAGAATATATTGGTGGGACATTTTATAAAATTAATAATCTCTCCTACCTTCGGAACTTTCAACTAGGTCAAACTGATGGTAGATAAAGAAAATTTCTTGTTTGAAAGCACAACCACATTGGAGAGTATTCACTAAAGTCGGGATACTGGTTAGCTTCACAGTTGTTTAAAGGTGATCAGGTTCATGAAGCATATATGCTTCCTTCAATCAAACATCCGAAACAAAAAATTTGAAATATTTAGGAGCCATACCAGTAGAAGATCATTAGACGTGGCATGAAAGTTGATAGTAGATATCAAGTGTGTGGCTGTGAAGGAGAAGCAGTGATCAATGTGTTGTTTCTTTTCCCAATGGCAAGAAAAATTTGAATTGTGCCAAATGGTCCACACCCAAAAAAATGGTATTACATAGGAATTAAACTATCAAAATATCTCTTATTCTTTGTAAATGATGGCTTCCAACAAAGTTCCTTTAGAAGTTAGAAGATCTATTCCATGGATACTTTGGTTACTTTGGAAGAACATGAACGATTTCATTTCTGAAGGGCGAAGTTTTAAAACTAGTGAAACCCAGCCCTGAAACTTGTAAAAATTATTTGGGCCAAAAGTTTTAAAACAGAATTGGGCCGAAATAATTTTGAAGAAAGAAATGTAGTGGTAAAGTTTTGAACCTATGACGAGAAGTATATACGAAATACCTGTTTTGCCACTTAGACTAATGAAAATTTTAGAATAACGAAAGCAAATATTTTATTTATTTTTGGTAGGCCGGAAGCCAGTGCTTCCCCCCATCCTCTCAAAGCTGGTACTGACCGTGGAAAAGATTGATGAATATTATAAAGAATGATTTCATGTTCAAGCTTATGGCAAAGATTCCTAATTGGAGATTGAACATTCAATCAAGAAAAGCAAACCTTGAAGCTTTTTTTATAACAAAAATTCTGATTAAAGAGGACCGTTGGCAATTCTACGTAGCTGTTGGCTTTTCCTTGTGGCTTAAGGATCATTTTGAATGTGATTTTGTTATTACCTGTGTAGTAGCATGCGATTTTGTTGTGGTTTATGTGGCTGGATATTAATATGTTATGGTTTGGTTAAATGGAATCAGATGAAAAAGGATATTTTAAAATATTTTATAAAGGTTTAACATAGTAAAGACATTATCTTCTCTTGATATTCTTTGCAATCAGTTTTGCTGGTCCAATCGAAAAGTATGGAAGAAACAAGAACCTAAAGTATCTTTCGTTATTCCTTTTTCGTTGTTTTACTTATTGTCTATATTTCGCCAAAGGGACACATGTTTTAGTAGTCATTGGCTGTTCTTCATTCCTGCATCGTTATTAGTTCCCGTGAATAAGAATGTGATTGCAGCAAATTAAATAAAATGTTTTTTTTTACTCAGTCAAGTTTCAAACCTCAAGCGAAACGGCTGAGTCCAGCTCTATTCGGTTAAGCCGAACCGTCCCAAGAATATACTCTGGCAACTCTGTTTCCTCTTTTCCCTGCATTAGCATATGGTAGTTGGAGAAAGATGTTCAATTATAAAAGCGAGAATACTTTCCTTTTTAAGATATGTTAAAGTCTAGCAGCAAACTAACCTCAATCAAGATGGCAAGATCAACAATGAGGCTTGTGACATAACCAAGGACGAGACCAATAACGCTCCTCGCAACAGCCGATGATCCAATATCTACATCAATCTGCAATACCACCATTTCATGAGACCTCTGTGTCTGTTAGATGATATGCGCTTTTTAATTCTATTTTTACCTCCAGAAAATTATCCTTCCTCAGGTACTTGCAGGTTACCGCCTTACCAAGCAAGCAGGCCTTTGTTCCAACAGCCCGCTTGACCATCCAGTACCCCTGTGATTCACCACGACTGTTAACATGTAATCAAATTACTATACTTCAGAGACAACCATAAGAGTTTCTTTACCTGAACAATACTTGGAATCAGCTTAAATCTTGAGTCACGGTAACTGTCACTCCCATTTACAAATTTTCCCAGCGAGGAATACTCGCTTACAGGTCGATCCGCAGCATAGTACATGACCAAACAATAGTTAGGCTTTGCTGGTACCTATAATGGGAAAAAAAATTCCACAATACTATAACTTTATATACGTGTGACTTGGGAGTAAACAAAGATGAACAAGAAGTTTGGCTCAGACAATAAATACATACTCATATATAGAGTTTAGAAGACTGACAGATGTATAGAGTTATGTTGCATATAGTATTCACACCTGAAGATTAATGATTAGGATGAACGGCAGCTTCTTCCCCGGTTCTGTCTACAAATGCGTAAAAGACTTCCAAATCAGGCTCCTTCAACAAAGGAAGAGTATATACACAAAGTTTGTATGTTTCTTCTTTTCTCAACACTCTGTAACTACTCGTTAACTAAAAGTACCAGTCTTAGCCACAAGGTAAAGAGAAGAAAAATGAAGAAAATATTAAATAAATGAATGGGCATGGCACAACGCCTAAAGCGATGAGTTTCGACATCTTTACAAGTTTATAAAATTGAGGTACCTGGACAAGACATTTCGGATGCAGAGCGATGTTGTCTACAGCTTTATCAACTTTAAACCAATCCACTGATACAAGTGTCAGAAGCGGCTGCCCACCCATCACCTTGAATTTTTTTCATACAATTTTATTAAATTTGCAGGCAGTTTAACATTAAGGGAACCTCAATGAAGGCACTTATTCAGATAATCGAAGTCAAGAGATGAGTTTTTCAGAATCTGATATATACATGCAGTAGTAACGTAAGTTGAAAGAGATAATATGATGGAGATATATCAGAACAAATTCAGAAACATGGTTGGATCAAGAAGACCTAAGCGCAATGGCATCATCGGAACACCAACTGTAGACATATTGCTGAACATGCAAGAATTTAAAGTTACCTTTGCATTATCCTTTAGGTAGGTCTTCCCCCTTATCATAAACCCCATGCCACTAGGAGAATTCCAGCAATTTGAGTCCTTATCACCATTTCCTTTGCGCAGGGATCCTTGGAAATGACTTGGATCGATGTTCACAGGATCAATACTAGTGTCTAATACATTACTTGCACCTGGAGCTGATGTGAAAATAGAGCAGATATATTAACAATACACGCTGTGATTTGAAAACAAAATAAAAAGGGGGGTTGTAAATTCTAATCTGTAACACAATTTATGAAGCCATTGATATGGTTAATGGACTAGACAAAAAGATTTAAAGAGAGAACCTTTAGGCTGCTTCAAAGATAGGCTGGCGATTGCCCATGAAACATTCTTGAGTTTAACTTTTATCTCCTATTTTGAACATGGAAACAACAGATTACTAACTTCGCATGTAAGTTGCACCCATCGTGGGCTGCGTACACAGATACTTAATATGAACTTTAAATACTAGATTATGTCTGGCGGTGCATCCTCACTATTTCCTGATTTAAGAAATTATTTAGAAGTTCCATTTCCTTATGTCCTTGCTCTAGAGTGTTTTGCATTTACATATAAGTATATGTAGGGATGAAGTCTCGGCTGTGACTGTGAGACTCATCTAAGATAGAGAGTGCTTCGGAAGTATTTATCTTTTTATACAAAACGAAACACTTTCTGCGTTTTGGGTGTTTTAATGTAATCACTCTGATTTCTATGAAGAAGAGCTTTTTGGGTTTTGTATTTCTATTCGTGATTCTTTACTCTAGATGTAAATATGATATGAAAAATGGACGAGAAGAAAGCAAAACCAAGTTACCTTTTTGTCCTGCTCCTGCTCCTCATCATCTTCATCGCTTTCCTCATCATCAGATGATGAGTCTGTGGCATCATAAAACTGCTCCTCCATTTCCTCATCTACATATTCACCACTCGGAACATCTGATAACTTGGACTGTACAACACTAGACGAGGCTTCATACTTGAAGGCCGGGTTTGCTCCAATGTACTCTTTCAGACCTGATATACCATTAACAAGAAATTGAAACAGAACCCATGTGGAACTTGTGACATCTCTAATGTGGATCAGAGGTCAGGCAGTTACTATAAACAGCGTTCCAACTAAGTTGTATTTGTTATGCCCCAAAAAGAAGCTTCCCATTAGTTATAACAGAGAAACATGATACGTTAACTTTTATCCCAAACACGTGCCGATTGTGATTACTAATCTACATCATACCACCGATAAATCTTTGAATGTGCTCACATGAGTCTGCATCCTTCAATAATATTACTGATACCACAAAAGAAATAAAATATCGACTTCCTACTCATTTTTAGTGTTCATACTCTAAAACAGGATCGGGCAGAAGATAAGGCATGCATTTTACCTGCTACTTGAAGGAGTAATGCATATGGAATAGTCTTTTCAAACTTTGAGTAGCTAGTTCTCTTCCATTTGCACCAACGTTTAGAGTGGATTTCTAGCATGTGTGTTACAAGACAACTTGGAGGTTCTGCATCTGATCGCTTTTTCAAGTTTCTGATTTCCCAAGTGGATGCTGCAATCAACAGGAACGAAGAGAGATGTAAGGTCTTAAAAGCAGATGCAAAAAATGCCTTTCTAGGCGTTCTGTAACTCCACAGTAAGAATGCATATTATCTGATCCAGTGAGAAAGACGAAAGTCAACGTAATACTAAGAAGAAAGTCAAAATGGAATAGGAAAGAAAAATGAAACACTAAAGCAGCATCCTACTCTATATGGTTTACAAGCCAACAAGATTGCCCAGGAGCCTTACGAATCAGTTCTAGATTTTGTGATCATTAAAGAACTTAGTCTCCGAACCAGCTAGTTGACTGAAAGATGTAGCTACAGAACTCAACACTATTGCAGAGATGAAAGGAGAAGTAATCACAAGAAAATAAGTGAGTACTCACAAGGACCAAGAACCACTGGCTATCGAAGTACACTTGGGTAGAGAATGTCTTAGCAAGAAAAAATTACTTGACATGCAGTATAGCAAAGAAGGTAATGCTACATAATAAAAAGGTTATCACAAGATAATATCTTACGAGTAATATCTGTTCGTCGATATCCGGACTTTGGAGGCCGCTTCTTATGCACTGCTGGAAACTGTAAGATTGCTGCGAACAAAGATACAGAATGAGGGAGTAGTTCATTTATATGGATAGCTGTTTTCAAAAGAATGATAATGAATTTAATACAACAAGTATACAGCGCAGAAAATTCACTAGGCACCCAGTGTCCGAGTTGAAATCAGTATCCATCTTTGTGCATAGGCGATACAGACATCATCAGAAATATAAGAGCCCATTATTTAGAAGAGTATTTTCCTATACTTACTATATGTTCCATCTTGGCCACGAACCCACTGTCTAGAGAAGACAAAATCTCTCTTTGATTGCCATCTGCAAAATATTCTATTTAATTCAACTGTAAATCTATCCATTGAATTAAGTGATACATGCAAAATATGTACAACATGGCCAAACTGGAGAAAACACAGATACCAATACACTAATATATATATCCTTCTCACTAAAGAATACAGAACGATCAGTGTGACATTAAGGATTTCAGTTGAAGAACATACCGGGAAAGATACTTAGGCTCATATACGCAGTAAATGACATCATAGTGACCCTCGTATGAGTCTATCAATTCCGAATCACCTGTTACTGTATCCCACCTGTGTGGATAATTGCAAACATCTAAGTATAAAATGATACTTATAGCTTCAAGAAAATGATCTTACTCGTATCTTTGGTGTTTGTCAAGCTTCGAAATCACTTCGAACACAGCATCCGCACCAGCTTCAACTACCGCAACTGCTTTCACAAGAAATCCTCTACCAGCCTAAAGAATAAAATCAGTTTGACAAATTTGAGAAGCATTCTAAGCATACAAACAGTCAATGAATACAACTAACTATCTTTCCAGTGACTACAAGTTGCTAACAAAAAAAAAACTAGTTGTCACTTTAGCATAAATTGTTGCAATTATTCTGGTGCCATAGGTTCAGGCGTTGACAGCATTTAGTTGTAAGATCTAAGTTCAACATGTGTCCCCTTGCTAATAAGATTTAATATGGTGGCAATTACAAGACTGCAAATATTCTAATGAATATAGAAAATAAGATAGTTCAGTTTTCATTCCTCTCGGGATAGATTAATGTTATTCCTTATTGACACAATATCCAAAAGACTCCAAGACCTAATAAGTCTCGACTCTGATTCACCAATTGACTTTTCTATATCATCACAAACAAGGGAAGAAAGTCACTGACAACTAACTTGCAAGGGCATAATGCCCATTCATTGACAAACTATAAACCAATACCGCACTTGGCCAACATGGGATTCTAACTCAACAACAGCTTTGGGATTTAACTTCCAAGTAAACCCACTCCTAACTCATTCTAAATGGTGCTCAGTCGGACCAGCTTAATGTTCCCCTTTTTCAAAGCTTTCTTATGACCAGGCTGTTCTGCAACATGCACTCTTTCACGAAAGTTAGGTCCATATGAACTGATATGAACATAGGCCATACTACCTCCAAAACACTCTCCATATCGCTAAGTACGAATGATTTCCTTTTCTAACTCATTGACCAATCTCTTATGTCACTGGATTTATTTTTTCATTCTGTCTACACAAAGTGAATATACCTTGAAGTTAGCCACATCTTCAAAAATCCTAACACCTGCAAATCATGTACAGAAAAAGATTTAACTGAAAGTTATGTATCAAAAAGCAAGCAAACCATAAGAACGATCTCATTTTTGGTTTTGCGGATGAATAATTTGTAAGAACAAAACTATACAGATTACCGCCAAGAATACCATTGATTGTACGAACACATTTCCATTCATGTGCCTCGATTGCATCTCCATTGTCTCCACCCCCATAGAAACTATCACCCCTGACATCATTAACCAAGGTAGAGGATTGCCTCAAAAGAGTCTCCGGGCCTGTAAATTTAGAACATATTCACACCTCTTTTTGACAAAAAGAAAACACATTTTTGTTTTGTAAGAAAAGTAACTTTCAGGAGAAACCTGTCTTGAAAAATGAATAACGACTAGATAAAACATTTATGAAAATAAATTTATATTAAGGGACACGAACTGTGGAAACTCAGGACTATCAATGCATAATAAAGTCGAGACTCGGGAGCCATAGGAGTATAGGACCATAATTTCACTTATATACAAGAGAACATATGTTTGAACACAATGTTGATCTATCTTTATGAAGAAATAAATACAGTCTTCAGGGAGCACGATAGTGCGGATTTCAACACCCAGAACTGTAAAGTATACAGTAGATACCAACCAATAAACTTTTGACAATTAGACGCACAGTCTTAAAGCATCCAGAATTAGTAAATGTACAAAAATAAAATAGAAAATTTGATCCCAGAAAAATGAGAGCAACGTCTAACTGCTAAGACTAAGAGAACCCAAAAATTGAAATGCAGCATATTACCTTGCCCAATTCGGATAAGCTTTTTTAACCCATAAGCATAACGCCTTACTCGAGGTCGATGTCCTTCAAGATCAATGCTTTAAAGACAATAGAGAATTATTCAGAAATCGTAGAGTAGCAATGGACTTCTACTACTTAAAACGCTTTGATCTGGTTAAGAATAGATATCAGTCTTATGCATTTTCTACGGGAGAGATCCTCTTTAAAAAATGTAAATTTAGGGCCGCAAAATATGAACTACTTAGCTACTAAAAATATAATCAGAGGCACTAATCATATGATACTTGTGACATACTTGGCCTCCATGCTCAATTTTGTTCTTGTGCTTCCCCCTCTGGATAGTGCATATTCAGCCTTCCAAACCAGAAGAAGTAATCAGAATAAAACAAACTAACTGGTGATACCTCACCCCAATAAGCATTTAGACAAATTCTCCGACAACAAACTGATAAACATTGAAAAAAGTAGCCATACGTGTGCTATATAAACTACAAAACTTCAACACATTACATGATGCTACAAAACTTCAAAGCAGTCGTCTTAGTACCTGTTGTTTTGCTTCGTCAAAAGCCTCAACCCATTTCATGGCTTCTCCAGCGGTAGCACAAGCAATCTAAAGTACAGTTTACAGAAGAAAAAAAGTTACATGATGCAAGTGGGTCTGGCAAACATACATATCAGAAACCATCCAACTTTATATGTAGAAATGAAGTTCAAAGACATTTACTCTACAATATAACCGTTTGGTTCATGCAAGTGCGCAAAAGAATACACAAAAAAATAATCATAGGCCTTCCTAAACAAACTAAAGTTAATAGTAGCAAGCTTCAAGTCAAGCAGATACCAACGTGTCTGAGTGCCACCACAAAGCTATTGCAAAGAGGGAAATATAACTTACTTCTCCTTTTCTCCTCTCGTCCAACCGGTTAGAGAACCTAATAACGTAGACATCCTACAAGATATAAAGAATTAAAAGTCATAAAGTATGCTTGTATCACTTACACTCAAAAAGAAGAGGGATTCTACAGACACTGCAATTGAGTAGAGAAGGAGAGATTAGAAAGCATTACCCCGTGATTAACTTTGCGACGTCCAAGCTCTTCAACCATCATTGTAGGCCCTATGACACCACGCCTTATGGGTTTCTAGAAAAACAAAAAGATATAATACCGAAACACATCTAGTTGTTATACCCATTACGAATTACACAAAGGACAATAAATGGAGACTAAACCAACGTTGATCACAGCAATGTTTCCGCAAAGATGGCAGAATGAATCAATTGTTAATAAATCAAATTCATAATCATGATCAAATGTGGCCAGCTTCAGTTCCATAAGAAAATCTCAAAATAACCCATGAAAAAAAGGTTGAACATTTACTCTTATCTGTCTCCACAAAAAAAAAATTAAATAATAATTAGCTGAGAATCTGAATAGTTATGACACATAGATTATCAACTACATGGTGGTATTAACTCTAAGACCATACAGTGAAATTAATAAGCATTGTAACTCTTAAAAGTTAAAAGTAAGAAAACACCCTTCACAGTTCTGAATTGATGATTGGATCCAAGCTAAATTGAGACTTAGATTCCTAAGGAGAAGGCTAAAATCAGAAAAAAAAAAAAAAAAAAACAGGAAAGAGGATGATCATACAATGTCAGGGTTCTCGTGAGGATCCCGTTTGTACATCTCGACGTATTTGCCTCTAATGAAAAGGAAACGGAGATGGCAGTACTCGTGCCCGATCTTATTCGAACCCAAATGATAGACCCATCCGAAATACTCAAACGTGCCTCCACCACCGCTGCTGCTTCCACTATCATTGAGATCTCCGGAGAGTTTCTTTTCGGATCCGTCGGCGGGAACAACTTTCTTCGACGCAGGCGATGCCATCATCGCCTTTGATCCGAGAGAGCAAGAGGAAGGCAGTGATTCTCAATTATGGAGGTGGGTGGGTGGGTCGACTTACTTTTCACTGATTCCATATCCTACTTCTACTTCAATGTACTCTCATTCCATTGTGAATCCGCCACGTCATCTAGTTATTAATGTTTGTGTTGTGTCCTTGCATTAAAAGTTAAACCAGAAGAAATAAATATGTAGTTGAGTCCTTAGTGGTTAAGTATTTGCTTGGTGAAAAAAACCAAAGCTTCAATAATTTTAAGATATAAAAAATAGACCTAAAATTTTTTTTTGTCCCCAAAAAAATACTCATGGAAAAAATGACCAAAATATATTTTATTAAAGGATATAATATATATTTATAACTTTTGGGTAGGTTTAGATTTTGGAGGTAAAGTTTATAATTAAATAAAAATTAAAAGATATTAACAAATTTAAATAAAAAAGTCTATTTTGATCATTTTTTTTCTTAAGTGACATTTTTGTGACAAAAACTTCAAAAAAATCTATTTGAGAGATTTGACCTAATTTTAATGGTATTTAAAAAATACTCAAAAATTCATGGTAAAATGATGAAATTTTCAAAATTTTAACGATAAAAGCATCATCATCAACGTTAATTACGATAGCTTCATCAGTGTTTTAAAAATTATTAAATATTCTGAATTTTTAGAAAATTTAAAAGTTAATTTGAATATTTTTAAAATTTAAAATTTCTTTTGCTTAATTTATATTTTTTTATTTTTTCATTTTATTTTATATGTTTTTGTTATTAACAGTTGCATGTTTAGCATATTTATATCGTACTTTTGTAGTTATAAATATTTCATTAATATTTTATTCTATTTTATTATATAAAATTTAGTTTTCGAAGTAACTAATTAACTTAATCGCACCACGTGGTAATTATATATTTAAAATTATGATATGTGTTAAATAACAATTTTATTTTTAAAATACATATTCTCACTTTTAATAACATTATAGGTTACATGTTGTTATTAGGATAGTTTTTTTCAACTAGAGACATATTGTCTCATTACCTTTTGAAGTGATGGACCCAAACCAAGAATAAATTGATTTTAATAATTTATCCTATTTTTTTTTATTTTGACAGTTTTATTTTATTATTAAGTTTAAGAATTATCAAGATGAAAAGAGAAAAAGAAAGTTTACGATACCTAGTTCTAGTAACAATATGAACTCGACGACTTGAAACTCTCGTCTTTTGACCAAAATTTTTTTGAAGTTGTAACAAAAGCTCTCATCTTTGGAAAAACGGAAACATCGTCTCTTTAGACTTCGACATATATTTTCTAGTTTTATGTTCCCGCTTCTCGCCACTGCGGCTCCATCACAAGAAGCTTGAGGGCATCAATGGCTACCTTTAATTTTGTATACATTTGATCTTTTACATTTTGTATATTTTTATTTTTGACCCTATATATTTAAATTATATTAATATTTATTTGAATCAAACCCTTAACTTCTTGATGGTTTATTCCAACACTTTCTCATAATTGTATGAATGATCATTTTTCTTTTGTTTGGTTTCATTTTCTCTCACATATTTTCAAAATAAATAATTTTCTCTTTGCTTTAGCCACAAATATAATGCAGTTGAACAAATATATGCACTAAAAACACATAAATTATCATAAAATAACTCAATTATAGTAAAATAAAATACTAAAATTATTAAAATCAATATATATTAATAACACGTTAAACTATGTGTACACTTATTGTCATATATGTCATCTTGAGTTTGAGTTGATCCTTTTGTTATCTATTTTAACATTTGATTAAGCAACCACCAATCCATATATATGGATATTGACACTATGTACACAAAATTTTCACTATCCACATGTACACGATTCACATGTACACAATTAACCTGTCCAATAATTAACATGTACACGTTGGTCTCAGCAACCATGGAATGTTCCCGAGCTCATGACCATAGTGGATTCGTGTCTCCGAAGAACGAAATCGAAGTGGAGATGGTTTTTTCCTGAGTTTTTGGTCAGAGATGAACCGGTGACGACAAATTGAAGATTGACAGAGAAGCAATGACTGAACTAGTGACAACGAGGTAAGCCTTCAGATCTATATCGACCCCAACGCAACATGGAATTGAAGCTTGACAGAGAGGGGGTGAGTGAACCAGTGATGAAAAGTTGAGGCGATGAAAATATGTACACAAAATTGACTATATCAACATGTACAACAATTCACATGTACACAAATTAACTTGTGCACTAATTCACATGTACACCTTATAGATATATTACATAAACTTATTAAAACGATGTACATCTTCACATATTCCGCCACACCTTATAGATTATGTGTTTACATGTGTACATCTTCATATGTGTACATAATATATTATTAAAACAACATACATCTTCACATTTTCCACCACAATAGCACCACCACCAACTTCCACCACGACCAAGTTTCCACTGCTTCGTGTTTGTCATGACCTTCTCTTCTCTGTCAAAACATGCTCATATCAATACAATCCTCCTCCTCGTGGTTGTCATGCAGTGAGTAACATGTACACCTCATAAATTTGTTACATACATTTACAACTTTTAATGTTTGCACGTTCAAATATCGTCACAATGTACACATATATTTCATTGTCTACGTGTACAACTGTTTCACAAAAAATTACATGTACACCAATTCATTTGTACATTGCACTAGTTATGATATATCAGATTTTAATTTGTACAATGTTGGAGTTCATTTAGATCATTTTAAGTTTGATTTAGGTATACATATAGCATTTATTTGTTCACTGTATATCACATATATATATATATATATAAATGCATTGTATATACATGATTGTTCATTTAGATCTATGTCTTATTGTCTAACTTATTGTGGTTTTTAAAATGCATATATATATAACAAAGGCTAAATTGTACATTTAGAAATATGAGACCAAATCAAAAGGATTTATTTGCAAACAAAAACCTATGGGTTATAAATGAAAAAAAAAAACAAAATGGAAGGGACCATGTTGCAAAATCAGAATATATCATTGGTCTGGATTGCACAATTAAAAATCTGGAGACAAATTCATGAACAAACTTGAACAAATTAGAAGTTTGAGACAAATTATAAAATAAACAAGATTGGAGGACCAGATGTGTAAAGAGTGATTTACATTAAAAGACACATTCTCACTTTTAATAACACTATAGGTCACATGTTGCTATTAGGGTAGTTTTTTTCAACTAGAGACATGTTGTCTCGTTACCTTTTGAAGTGGGGGATCCAAGATAAGAATAATTGATTTTAATCATTTACCCACTTGCTTTTGTTTTTGACAGTTTTGTTTTATTATTAAGTTTACAAATTACCAAGATGGAAACATAAAAATAAAGTTTAAGATACCTAGTTCCAGTAACAATATGAACTCGGACTTGAAACTCTCGTCTTTTGACCATGATTTTTTTTGAATTTGTAGCAAAAGCTCTCATCTTTGGACAAAAGGAAACATCGTCTCTTTAGACTTCAACATATCTGTTCCAGTTTTGTGATCCCGCTTCTCGCCGCCGCGGCTCCATCACAAGAAGCTTGAGGGCATCAATGGCTACTTTTAGTTTTTTATACATTTGATCTTTAACATTTTGTATATTTTTATTTTTGACCCCATATATTTATTCGAATCTCACCCTTAACTTCTTGATGGTTTATTCCAACACTTTCTCATAATTGCACGAATGATCATTTTTCTTTTGATTTGTTTCATTTTCTCTCACATACTTTCAAAGTAAATAATTTTATCTTTGATTTAGCCACAAATACAATGCAGTTGAACATATATATGCACTAGAAAACACATAAAAATATTTTTATAAGCGGTGGATGGAGCTCGCCGTGGCGGAAGCTTTTGGTGAATAGCTCATCTACTTGGGGCAGTTCTGACATCCATGGTACGTAAAGGTGGACGGTGTCCATACATTTTCTCAATTCTGGTGACCATTCTCTTACATAAAAATGTTTTGTTAAGTTTTTTTTTTAATGATTTAAAAAAAAAGAGAAAATAGGGAAGAGAATGGGACAATCATGGTTTTGCTTTAGTTAGAAAATCTAACGAAATTGTGCAAATGGTTCGGAAAAAGTGTGTGTGTAGAATAAAGTGACTCATAGTGTTATGGTAAGTGTAAATAGGGAATCATGGTTTTGTTTTGTTAAGTTTTTTTTTAATGATTTAAAAAAAAGAGAAAATAGGGAAGAGAATGGGACAATCATGGTTTTGCTTTAGTTAGAAAATCTAACGAAATTGTGCAAATGGTTAGGAAAAAGTGTGTGTGTAGAATAAAGTGACTCCTAGTGTTATGGTAAGTGTAAATGAGTCCTATGGTGTAAATATTCTAAATTTAACCAATAAGAAACGTACGTTTTAAGCCAAATCAGAGATGTTTACAAAGTCATTGTTGACGGCTACGCTTAAGAAAACTTTATTTTGTTCATTTTTATAGGGTTATGAGAGAAGGGATGAACTCCTTTAGAGTCCTCCTGGAACTCCTTTGGTTTTATATTATATCTATTCTATTCATCTATGATTTCTGTGACAAAGATCATGTCTGAGTAGATCTCTTGTTAGATTTAGGGTTTATTAATGGTATTGATTGATTAGCCAAATAATAGAATTGCTAGGGTGATTATTAGATCTATCAACAAAATTGTGTCTATTGCTTGTTTTCTAGAGTAGCTAACTAGAACTCTGATCATAGGATAGTTAGGCGCAAGCGAGAGCATGGTATACTACCAAAATTAATCCTGTTGAGCTAGGTTGCTAGAAACAAACGAAAGTTGATCTAGTTAGTTTAGTGAACTTATCGAATTATGTCATAAAGCTTGACTCAAGAGACCATCGATCGACGGTCATTCCGTGTCAATAAGCGAGAGCTGAGACATTGGACTTAGTTAATAGATTAGACTTGCAGCGAGAGCTGGTCGTCTTTTACATTAGATATCGAGTTTTATGATTAATACCCTTAGCTTATATCCTCTATAATCCACTTGCATGAAATCCTAGATCTAGCTATTTATTATTATTGTTTACTTACATACCAATCAATCAATTATGTGTTATAGTTTATTTACTGCTTATTAATTTATTTTCCTAGCTTAATCGCGACTGTAATGAGTTTATTGTGTGCTCATGCTCCCTGTGGATTTGATCCCTAAATACTATAATTTAACCTCTCTTGGCAAGAGTAGTTTGTAGGGTTAATTTGATAGAGTTTGCATTGAAATACATAAAAACCCTCCTGTCAGGTGGACTTATTCCAATGTATGATTTTGTAACATTGTTTCTATACTTTTATACGAAATATACATATATGCTACTATTGTCTCCTAATATAGAGACTAAAATATCATCCACTACATTTTCTTTTAAATAAACTCTATAATAGAGTCATAGATAAACTCATCGCTATAATAATGTTTCTTTATTTTAGGAGAAACTATAGAGAAATATATAGAGATGGGTTAGAAATACTTCAAAGATAAGACCATGTAAACAAAAGTGTATATATATATATATATATATATATATTAACAAATGCACACAAAAATTATGGAGACCACATAAACATTATAATATATTTGAACAAGAAGAATAAACTAGAAAATTAATACAAATATTAAATTAAGAGCATAAAATTGTGGATGAAATTGTCATCGACTTGATTGGCTTGATTCAACTTTCAAATTCATTATATTTCACTCTAATCGTAGTTCTTTGGGGTTGAGCCTCTATTTCACTAACCCTAAGTAAAAAGTTGCTAATAACTACTTATGGACTATAATCACTGAAACATAAATACCAACCAACTTTTACGTGGAAAAACAAATTTTTATTCTTTAAATTTTTCAATAAAAAGTTTCTCATTTTTTGTGTTTTATGAAATTAAAACATCAAAGAAAACATGTGCAACGCACGAATCCATACCTAATTTTAGTGTTCATATTCATACTTTTGTATTACTACTTATATTTCTCAATTATTTTATTTTAGCACATTTTTAATTTTTGATGATGCTCTTTTCACTTAATTATTAAAAATCTTAAAGATTAAAATACAAAATATATTTAAAAATGAATTTTCGGATCACTCTTAAAACAACAACATGCTTAAACTATCTTTTTAAGTGTGGTTGCTCCTTAAAATGAATATATTTGTTAGAGATGATTTTATTGGGTGTATTTAGTCTAGTAAGTATTTCTGAATTTTAAATTATTATTATTTAAGGAGTGATTTTAGGTGAATTAGAAATTTATTATGGGAAAGGTACAACATTTTGTATGTACTTTCTCTTTCTCTCTTTTCTCTTAAGAAACTCTCTCCTCAATGTTTTTGTTTGGCCACCGCATGTTGCCTTTGAGTTTTGTGTTGTGTCCTTTACTTTTTTAACATGTAATAGATCATGTTTGGCATGGCCGAGCTAAACGTAGAGGCTAAGCCGAATAAGTGATTTTAGGACTGGAGTGGTGGTTACTTTGATGAAGCGGTTATATTGAGAAGTCTGTCAGATTCAGGAATTATTGGGCATGTGCTGAAATGGCAATGGTTCAAAGAGTTGTAGGTTATGGAATGACCAATATGCGTTTTGGTGGGAATGGTTAGTAAGCCAAATGCATGTTGATGGTTTAAGTGAATTAGGTGGGAATATCACTGATAAAACTCACACATACCATGAGTTAGAGCGCAGGGTGACGATTATGGAGATTTAAGGATGCATCATATAGTGAAATCATGTATGAACGGTTATGGCTTTCATTAAGCTAACTAGGCACAAGAACAATTTATTAGTGGTTGTAGATTTATTGGCTTGGGTTGGGTGGTTATGGATAGTCATTTGTTAGGCCAAAATATACTGAAGTACATGTAGACGTTGATTTAAAGATTGATTCAATCCACCGAATATGCATTCCATATACTATAACACCCCCTCAAGATGGAAGGCATGAAGAAATTCCATTCTTGACAAAGAGTGCCTGAAACCGAGCTCATGGAAGGGTTTTTGTGAGAACATCGACAAGCTGATCTTTGGAGGTAACATGGGTCACCCTCAATTGTCCACTATGTACAAACTAACAAAAAAATTGGTATTCTAACGCAATGTGCTTCATGCGGGAGTAAAATACATGATCAGCTGCTAAGTAGGTGGCTCAAATATTATCACAGTAGATAAGCGGTTTGTTGGATGCATTGATACAAAGTTCCTAAAGTAATAAAGATATCCAACAAATCTCAGATGTAGTAGTAGCTATGGCATGATATTTTGCCTCTATAGAAGACCAAGCAAGTCTCGTTTGTTTCTTGGACGACAAAGCAATCAGATGACTCCCCAAGTAGACTACATATACACTGGTTGAGGTATATTCATTTTTGTTGCCTACCCAGTCGACATCTGTGAAGGCATGGAGGTTTGGCGTGTTTTTTGCTCAAAGGTAGAAGCCATGTTGTCGTGTGCCAGAGAGATATCTAAATATTCTCTTGACAACAGACCAATGTTTTGTTGTTGGACAAATCATAAATTGTGATAACTGGTTAATTGATTAAGAGATGTCTGGCCGAGTGAGAGATAAATATTGGAGATTCCCAACTAATGTACGGTATTCAATTGCATATGCCAACGATTTTCTAAAGAACAATTGAGTGTCGAGTTAGACTCCATTGGGGTAGAGACCAGTTTTGCACTGCTCATGTTTTCCTTGTGCAATAAGTCTGAAGCATAAAGAGATTGTGTTAAATGAAGTCTTGTTTGTGTTCACAGCACTTCAATGTCTAAGAAAAATGAGAGATTACCCAAATCTTTAAGTGAAAAATGAGTGAGAGGGAAGTCATAAACCGGGATATTGCTGCTGTATTATTGCTGGTGATAATTATGCCGTCCACGTAAAAAAGCATAAAGAGTAGAGCCTTGTCGTGATTGCAGATAAATAGAGTTGCATCCGCAACAGACTTCTGGAAACCAGTCTGAAGTAGAAAATTTCTCAACTAATTGTACCATACTTTTGGTGCTTGTTTGAGGCCATATATCGCTTTGCATAGCCTACAAACCGCCAGTGGATTATCTTTTTTCCTGAAAGCCTTGTGGTTACATCATGTAAATCTCTTCATTAAGTGTCCCTTGTAAAAAGGCATCATGTACATTAAGCTGCCTCAGAGGCAAGCTACAAGTAACTTCAATGCTTAGAACAATTATGATAGTTGCAGGTTTGACAACGAGGCTGAAGGTGTCTTGGTAATCCACTTTGGTTGTTGTGTGTAGCATTTTGCAACTAGGCGAGCTTTATCTCTTTATATTGCTCCATTTGATTGTCTTTTTATTGTGAAACAACCTAAAACATTAAAATCAGACGGCGCATTAGATAAATCCCAAGTATGATTCTTGATATGTGAATTGATTTCATCACGCAAGGTTTTACACCAAGAAGGACTCTTGAGAGCATATGCAATAGTTATGGGGATGGTTTATGGGGGTTGTGAGAGCTTTGTGCTTAAGTTAAGCTTCTGGACTGGCTTGCGACTGCAATTACTTGTGCGTAGTGGTTGAGCTGGCAATGCAGGTGAAGGAGCAGTCGCTTGCTGTTGTGTGGAGGATGGTTGTCCTGACTTGTCTGGCATCCTAATAATGGTCGTGGAAGTAAGCACAATGGTATTTGACAATGGTAGTTGGTGTGAGATTTTGGGTGTTGTATGAACATGTTGTTGTGCCGTCGTAGCTGATGATTGTGCAGTAGACTGATGTTGTTGTGGTTGTGTTTGCAGAATAAGTGTCACAGATGGTGAAGATGAAGTGGATTCTAAGGCTGACAATGATTGTTCTTGCACATGAAGAGATGAAGAAATAACAAATGGGAATACTCTCACGAAACAAACATGACGAGATGTATATATCCAATTAGAAATACTATCTAGGCAGAAGTAGGCACTCTAGACACATAATACCCTAGAAAGACACCTGGAGTTGAGCGAGTATCTAAATTATGTGATGCATAGGAAGTAACCACAGAAAACATAAACAACCAAATACACACAATTTTTCATAAATTGAAGCTTCATTATAAATATACTGAAAATGATTTATAAAATCGAGAGTGGAGGTTGCCATCCTGCTTATAAGATAGATAGCCACACCAAGTGCATAAGTCCAATATGACTTTGGCATCTATTTATGAGACAGAAGAGCTAGACCAGTCTCAACAATATGTCGATGACGTCTTTCAGCTATACCATTGTGCTCAGGAGTGTGTGGTGGAATGGTCATATGTGAAATACCATGATTGGAGAGAAATGTGCTAAGACCAATATATTCACCCGCATTGTCTTTATAAAGAATTTTAATTCTTGTTTCAAAAAGGTTGTAAACTTTGTGAAAACATTAAAAACACGTGATTTTTGTGTTAAAGGATATAACCAAGTATATTGAGTAAAATGATCTAAAAAATTACATAGTACTTAAAACCATCAACTGAAATAGGTGGAGAGGTCCAAATATCTGAAAACATGTAATCTAAAGGTTGTGGGGATTTTAAAGATGAAAGAGTGAAAAGAAACTTATGCATTTTATTATTAGAACACGCATTGCAAGGATTAGATAACACATCATTTGAAGAAAGAGGTAAATGAAATTAAAAACTATTTTATTGATAGATAAAGTTGGACTTCCTAAATGAGACTGACAGTCTCTTAAGGACGTCCGCACAATTGAAGCAAAATCAAGTGAAGGAGGTGAAGAGGACTATTGGGCCATTCTTAAGTCCCATTGATAGGTTTGCCTTTTAAATGAAGAGCTCCCGTTTGTAAATCCCTGACCTGAAAGTAAGTCGGTGTAAAGGTAACCACAACATCATTAGTTTTACATTATTGGAATACAAAAATCAAGTTCTTATCAAGCGAAGGGACACACAAGACACTATTGAAGAAAGGTTAAGTATAAGAGGTAGTAGGAAAAGAACCAAAGTGCATTATTAATGCGGATCCATCACCAAGAAGCACATCGTCACCTCCAACATATGGATGGTGAGCTGAAAGATTGCCTATATCATACATCATGTAATGTGATGCACCATATTTAATCAGCCATGTAGATGAGTCCGAGAGCATTGTTGCATTTGTGTGAGGTCTCCATGGCTGAAAGGGTGTTGATTGTTGCCAAGGCTGAGAGATGACATTTGTTGTTGATTAAACTACATTAGAGTTGGAGTGGAGCCTCAAACCACACGGAATTATGGATAATATTTGCCATTGTGTCCCTACACTCCACGCGACTGACACTGACCGAGATATATATGGTTTAGAAAAGCGATTTGTGTTTGAGTTATTGGTGCTACCATAATAACGATTATGAGTTGGAGTGTCGTTTTTGTACGAAAGTGATTATAGTTGTTATTTTTGTTGTGATTCTGGTTCTGAGGGCTAGAATCAACTGGATTAACTACCACCGATGTGAGAGCAGACGTTTCAGCGATGAGAATCATTGCTTCCTTATTCACCAAACATTTATACAGTTCCGTAAAAGAATAGGAGTATCGTGTCCATGAATGGTATTGATTTATGGCTTGTAATCTTCAGTGAGTCCCACTAAAATCCTTTGAATGATATCTTCATGATCCATCAATTTTCCCCGAAAAGCAATTTCATGAGCCGTGGATTTGATTTGTCGGAGATACTCACTAATTGTCTTGGTTCATTTCACATATCGCTCAATCTGAACTTTGAGCTGACAAACATGACCATGAAATGCAGACAAATGTAACAGCAAGAGTGGACGACACCTATTTGGCGGTATTTTCAATTGAGACAACCGACTGAACCAACAAAGATATGGCTCCTATCATCAAGATGTCGAGGAGATGGTCTTGGCGTTGCCATGGGGCATACGCCAGATTCAGAGTGATAAGTCCATCACAAGCGACTGTTGTCGGTGGTGCTTGTATTTGTCTCATCGATAAAGTGTTGAGTCCATGGCCTTCAAACAACGCTCAGACTTGTCTATTCCACATCATATAGTTGAGATTGGTGAGTTTGGTCACACTTACATGTTGACTGAGAGTAAAGTACTCTGTGGATCTTGAGCTTTGAACACAAATGTTCGTTTGGTTGTAGATTCATACATGTTTTGAAACGAGCTTATGGACAAAGATAAATAGACTTAGAGATGACGAAGGAACAGGAAAGAAGAAGGAAACTTTGGAGTCAATGATGAAGCCGGAGTCCAATCATTCACCCAATAACATATACTAGAATTTGACCCGCGCTCCTGCGCGGATGTTTGATTTAACTTGTGTTCAACATAAACTTATAAATCGCTGCTTTTATAAAAAAATTCTTTGTATATTTTTTATGTTTTGTTATTTACATATAGAATACAATATTATAGATGTTGATTATATATTTTTTACTTATACATAATATTATATTCAAAACGTATAACTTGATGCAATTTGATGTAATTGTATTATTCATATATTAACTTGTTGTTTTTTTTAATTTATTTTGAAATGAAACAACATACTAAATTTTTTAATTGTCAATATATAAATATCGATTTGGTTAGATAAACTTTGGAATTGTAATTATTTAATTTAAATTGATTTTAAATGCAGTACCAGAATCTGTAAATAAAAAAAATATAAAAATGAAGTACTTAATTTATTGTAAATGCAAAAGCTAAATTTGTAAATAAAAGGAAGTATCTTTAATACTGCTATCCATGTATCCAAACAATCCTTATTATCCATGTTTCCAAACAAAATCCTAAAGTACTTCTACTTTAATAAGATAGATGCCAATCTGAAACAGAATCATATTCTTCTCAGTAAACTATACATGAATCTTCCCACTTCCTGGATTGTAGTCTACGGTGCAACATGACCTAAGTGAAAACTAACATAGTTGGGGTGGTTCTGAAAACTTGTAGACTAAGTCTCGGCAATAGTGAAACCAAATTGAGGTTACTCTTTGGTTGTGTGAGACTTAATAATCACAATATTTAATGTGCCCTACATTGAGATCATCAAAACATTGAGACCTAATAAAATGGGCCAAAAGTAGTATCACAACTTTAGCTTCCCCTCTAGAAAAATCCGCTGCCTAGGAACCCCCTGCAAGTATTCCTCACATTCAGCTTCAAGCACATATACATGAATCTTTATCTCTAAAATGCTTTAAGTAATGTGGGAGTTTTTCATTACCAGATTCCTGAAGGCTTCTTGCTTTCCTCCCTGAATGTGGAAAAGTCCTTCTTAGTTATTATTAATAAACCGAACGGCGAGTTAAGAAGCAAAGCAAGCACCATTGGTAACAATATTTACCGAGATTTTCCAGAGAAGGCATCATTGATTTGGTCAGGGGTTGGCCTTTCAGAGTATGTTGATATCAATACATACTTTTCCTTTCCATTTTCCTCGCTCACCCTCTTGTAAAGCTCATACCGGTAAGGATAAGACATCCTGACCATATTCAGTATAAAAGAAGATTCAGACGCGATTTTCGTGCTTTTTCTTGATATTCACATCCCAAAAGTACCTTAGAGCGCCCATAATCGGGTATTGTGTTCCAGCATAATAAAGTAGCCGAAATACATAGCAGTTGTCAAATGTTAAGGCGTATTCCAGCCTTTTTTCCCTGCCCATTGTCTGAGAGACAGAAATAACATGATAAGCAACGTAACCACTTCTTTTCAGATGGTTTTATGTAAATCACTGTGTATGCTTACTTGCATTATGCCACTTGAAGCGGGTAAGTCCTGAATAATAACGTATATTACCCACAAGAGATAGTGGTTTTTACCAGATAGTCTTTATCAAAAAGTGAAAGCAGAAAGTGTACCTTGAGGCGAGGATTGATAAGTACAACTGGCCTCTTACCAGCAGCATTAGTCATCGCTTGTAGATCCTAACCAAAATATATTTTACAGGATGAGGGGTTAATACGTTGAAGTGAATGAAACTGCCTAGAATTTGTAAGCTCCTTACATCTATAATACAGTTTCCAACGGCATTTTGTGGAGCCACTAAGATGAATATGTCGTCTTCCTCATCAACTTCTTTACCACCTGAGAATCAATATCACGATGATTTGTATTAATTGCATCCAACTTGATTATGATGCATCACAAATTTTGATTACATTCTACACAACAAATTCTGAAGATTGGCGCACTTCTTGTAAGAGTCTCTTGTGTTTTGAACATGTTTTATATTGAAAAGTACTCTCAGTTTGGGATGTTACCAATTGCACCAAGCTTGACGAAAGTTCCCAAAGTTTCATCATCACCCCAGTCCATATATTCTAAAATCTTTCGAGTGCCTGCTAACTGCAGTGGCATCCCAGCGAGTGCACCTTCCCCCATTGACCCCTGAACACAAACCTGGAAGAGGAAAGAAGCTTAATGAACAATAATTTTAAAAGTTTATCCACTTAGTCTTCAAAACCATGTCTACCTTCACTCTTTTTCCATCATCAGCGAATGATAAAGCTAGAGTTCGCACCAGTTCCATCAAGGTTCCTATCCGGTAAACATCCTACGTATATCACGATAGCTCATGACTGTTGATAAAGATTAATGAGGCTTCAGAAACTATATAACACAGCTAGTGAAACGAATGACTTACCATTTCAGGATTTAGCTCAGGGATATTTATGTCTACCTATTCATCAGCCCAGTCAACAGCTGCTTTAGGAATTGTGAAATAAAGACGACAAAACTTAACATGGGACATTGCCAATAGATTTCTGACCCGAAGACGAGTGTTTCCATCTTTGATCGACCTAACTGTGGCTTGCAGAACATCTTCATAAAAATAAGCTCTGATATCCCTCGAATGAGGAATGTTATTCAATCTCGTCGGTATTCCTCTCCAGTTATCCTGAAAAAAAAGAAAAAAAAAATGTTAGATAAATAAGATCATCTCCAAATTTTTGCTAGCTTAAGAAAAAAAGAAGTATTATTAAGGACCTGAACAGGAGATGCTTTATCTGCAAGGGCCTGTTTAATAATTAGCATCGCTTGCATGAAAACAAGAAAGCTTAGTCCTAAAATGTAATGATTGACCATCAAACGTATCTAACAGTCTATTGTTAAGAAGGCCTGATTCAAAAACAGAACACCAAAAAGAAAAGGGTTGTTTCCATGGAAGAAAGAACAGTATTTTCTGAAGTTAAGACTACAGGTATTGAGAAAGCTCATCTTAACTGGAAAACATCAACGGCACCATGAAAACATATTTATACTAAATGTGTGACTACTTGCCAGTCGTTACCATTCTATTTAGGTTTATTTGAGACAGAAGAGTCTGGGTCTCCTCGAAAACCATATCTTTTGGCCTGTTTGCATCAATCTGTGTTCAAAAGAGATGATACCAAACAAAAAAAAATCAATAATAAGATCCTAGTACTTTATTGAACCAAAAAGTGAGAAAGAAACAGAATAGTCCACTACCTTGATCATAACATCTGAGTATGCGGAATTAATAGCTTCCGAGTTTTGTTTGTATATCTGCAGACGTGCTTTTACCTTGAAAAAAACAACCTCGTGAGTAAGGCTTAAACATTGAGAAAGCAAAGCAGCAAGTCCAAAAGGCAAACCTTCTCTTCTGTATCATCAGGGCGTATTACCAGTCTTGCTTTAACTTCGTCTGATTCAGGAGGGTAGCTTTTAATATGATAAATTTTTCCAGTCACTGGATCCAACCTTCGACCAACACATCTGTCGACTAGAATTTCGTCAGGAACCTGTCATTAAGAAAAAAAAACATATTAGCCATTGATAGACAGAGACATGTAATATTGCCTTTTAACACTAACTGAGGAGAGTGATTTTCAGGTACATCTAATAAGAGGAAAATGTCCGGTTTGACGTTTAGTTTGTCCAGACTTTGTGCCTGAGCAAAAGTCCGTGGAAATCCATCAAGAAGCCATCCATGCTTTTTAGCATCTTCACGTGATAACCTACCAGCCACCATCTAGAAAAAGTGTGGAAGATATCAAACGAAGAATAGTCAAAACAATACATGAGAATCAGGTAATAAGTTATATATCATCGGTACCGCTATTACAATCTCATCCGGAACCAAGCTACCCGAGTTCATGAACTCTTTTGCTTTCTTCCCAATCTCTGTCCCAGATGACACCTCAGCCCTCAAGAGATCCCCAGTTGATATGTGCACCAAACCAAACTGCATGGTGCAGCTCAATATTCAAGGATATAAAGAAATATTTAATGATGCACAGTAAGCCTTTTTATCTGCATTTTTCAGTATCATAGATAATTTTAAGTGCATATGCATAGTCACGCCACTCAGGAGAGAAGCTACCAGGAGTGGGAAACTATAAGACGATTAGAGAAGAGATCATAAAAGGGTAATATGTTTCTTCTTCTTCTTCAAAGGATTAGTAACAGAAGCATTTAAATCTCAGGGATCTCGGGCCATTGTTGTTTTACAAGCTAAGTAAATGAGAAAAATACAATAGCTAGGCCCTAATTAAAACTTATCAAGGGAGGGGAACACTTTGAGCTAGTTGGTCTCTCGGGGAACCTACATGGATGGCATGTGAGAGTTGTAGATTTTTACTTAGCGTTTTTCAACGGTAAATGTAGACATATGGCAACTAACGCCAGTGTGGCAAGTCTCTAGACGTGAGAACGGAGGAACTGTGGTGACCACTGCGTCTATAAAATGTTAGATTCTTGGTATCATTGAACTCAGAAAAAAATGTTCATATAGTATGCTGCTGAGGCAGAACACTGGCTAGTTGTTAGCTCATTAAGTTAGTTGCATTGCATCAAGAACAATAGATTTACACCAGCTATTAAATAGAAAGAGAGAGAGAGCAATGAACCTCGACCGAACAAAACACACACATATGTATGCCTCATCGTTGTGTATAACAAGTGCGATTACACTCTAAAACCATCCTGAGTAGAGCATGCATACCTTTTGAACAATGAGCTCACATTGAGTGCCTTTGCCTGAAGCTGGTGCACCCGAAATCATCACCTTCAATGGCTCCTTTACACAACACCTTACCTATAAAAGAAAAAAACACATTATAAGTCGGCAATGAAATTGAGTTGTTTAATTGAATCGAGGTAACCAGAGAAGTGGATGTAGGGAAGGATTGAGGAATCTGGCGTGGGGTGACGGTGAAGAAGATACTACTATTGCGACGGATGACCGGTGATGGGAAGAGAGACAGAGGAGGAGATAGCGATGAAGTGGGAAGAGAGGAGCGAGACGGAGTTGAAGACAAGTGAGCCGAGCAGAGAGAATGAGACGCCATTGTTAAAGCTTCTCTGTCTCTCTCCTCCTTTGATCAAATACAAAATCTTTTAATTTAACGGCCACCACATATATTTTTGGCAGAGTCCCTTCCTTCTCAAATAGAACCACAACCACAACAGATTATTCGAAAATGAAGTTTTTATCACTAAAATTGAATTTAAAAAAGAAAGAAAAATTATTTTAAAAATTTCAACATTTTTTTTTTTTAATTTTAACATTTTTAAAATAAATACGTTAAGCATGCTTAAATGTATTATTGCTTCGTTAAAAGCATTTCAAAGAAAAATCAATGGTAAAAACTATAGTAGACAACCACACAAGTTCCCCTTCGAGTGAACAGTCATAGATCCTTCTGATAACGCATTCCAATGTTATGGACTTGTTTTCTGAATATTGAGGTAAGAAGTGATTTTGTGAAGAGATTGGCTGCATTGTCACATGATCAGACATATTTTACTTCAATTATTTTATTTTTCTCTAGATCTTGAGTGTATGAGAAGAATTTCGGAGGTATAAGTTTGGTTCTATCGCTTTTAATATATCATTCATTCGTTTGAGCAACGCATGCCGCATTATCTTCATATAAAATTGTTGGATCAGTATTTTCGCCAATCCCACTGTTTGAATAAATGTGTTGACTTATAGATCTTAGCCATACACATTTTCTACTTGCTTCATGGAGTGCTATAAACTCAGCATAATTTGAAGAGGTGGCCACAAGTGTATGCTTTTTGAGAACGCCAAGATATAGCAGTGCCCCCAATCGTAAAACATATCTTGTTTGTGATCGAGCCTTATGTGTATTTGATAAATATCATCCATCTGCAAACCAATCATTTGACCTTTAGAGCTTTTAGGATAAAATAAACCTAAATCGATAGTCCCTTGGAGATATCGGAAGACATGTTTAATTCCGTTCAATGTCTTCGTGTATGGGACGAATTGAATCTTGCCAATAGATTTACAGCGAATGAAATATCAGGCCGTGTACAATTTGCAAGGTACATCAGTGCTCCGATTGCTCTTAGATATGGTATTTCTAGACCAAGTATTTCTTCATTTTCCTTAGATGGTCGAAAAATATCATTTTCAACATTAAGAATCTTACGACCATTGGAGTGCTAAGAGGAGTTGATTTATCCATGTTAAAGCGTTTTAGCACCCTTTTGGTGTATGTAGACTGATGTACAAATATGCCTTTTTGAGAATGCTTAATTTATAGGCCAAGACAATATTTTGTCTGCCAGAGATCTTTCATCTTGAATTCTCCTTTTAAATAATTTGATGCCTTTTGTATTTCACCTTGAGTTCCAATAGTGTTAAGATCATCAACATACACTACGATTATCACAAATCTGGATGTTGTTTTCTTTATGAAACACAAGGGCATATAGGATCATTTGTGTATCCTTATTTTATTAGATGCTCACTGAGACGATTATACCACATATGTCTAGATTGTTTTAACTCATATAATGATCTTTGCAATTTTATTGCACATAACTCTTTAGGTTTGGAACTTAATGTTTCTGGCATTTTAAATCCATATGGGATTCTCAATAGATATCCATATCTAATGATATATATATATATATATATATATATATATATATATATATATATATATATATATATATATATATATATGCCGTAACGACATCCATGAGACGCATTTCTAAATTTTCATTTGCCGCTAAGCTCATTAAGAATCTAAATGTGATTGCATCCATAACAGGAGAATATGATTCCTCGTAATTAATTCCAGACCTTTGAGAAAAACCTTGGGACACTAGGCTAGCTTTGTATCTTGTAATCTCATTTTCTCATTTCTTTTGAGGACAAATAACCTTTTGTATCCAACGGGTTTCACATCATTGGGTGTGAGTACGATAGATCTGAATACATTTCCTTTATTAAGCGAATTTAGTTTAACTTGAATTGCATCTTTCCATTTTATCCAGTCATGTCTCTTTTGGCATTCATATACAGACTTTGGTTCTGGATCTTCGTTTTCTTTATCTATTTCTTTTGCTAAAAGGTATGAGAAAACATCATCAATATCATCCATCTCATTTCGTTTTTATATCTTTCCATTATGGACGTAATTGATAGAAATCTCGTGATTTTCTTCATATTCATGATGCTCTATATTGTCGTTAGATTCATCATTCGCTTCTACCAAAATATTTTCTGTTATTTTGGGAGTATCATGCTTTTCAACTTCCTTTCATTTTCTAGGATTTTTATCCTTTGAACCAATAGGTCTACCGCGTTTCAAACTTGTTCCTGGTTCACGTGTATCAACTACCATTCCACATTTTTGTGGTATTTCAATATGAGCAGGAGTATTTGCAGCGAGTATATGTGATTTAGTTACCATTTTGGTATCGACAAATGCATCAGGTATCTGATTTGTTATATTTTGTAAATGCATGATACGTTGAACTTCTAGTTCTGACTATTTCGTAGGAGGATCAAGGTGTAATAAAGATGACACACTCCATTTGATTTTTTTTCCTACTTGTTTATTATCTTCCTCTAAATTAAGGAACTCTTTTTCATTGAAAATATATTCAGCAAATCATGTCGTAAAGACATTATTAGTTTGTGGTTCTAGGTATCTTATTATTGATGGATAATCATTTCCAATATATATTCTCAACCGTCTTTGCGATCCCATCATTGTACGTTGCGGTGGTGCCACTGGAACATAAACCGCACAACCAAAGATTTCAGATGGGAGATATTTGGTCTCTACCAAAGGCTAATTGTATTGGAGAATATCTATGATATGCACTTGGTCTTATCTGAATGAATGATTCTGCATACAAAATGACATGTCCCCAAACTGAGGCTGGAATTTTTGATCTCATGATTAGTGGCCTTGCAATCAATTGCAACCGTTTAATTAATGATTTTGCCAAACCGTTTTATGTATAAACATGAGCAAAACAATTATCTACTTCAATCCCTGGTACAATACAATAATAATTAAATGTTTGGGATGTGAATTCACTAGCGTTATCTAATCTAACTCTTTAAATTGGATAATAAGAGAATTAAGGCTTAGGTTGATTATATGAGTTATAAATCTCGTGAATGCCATATATTGAGATGACTACAAACAAACATGTGATCATCTACTTGATTTATCAATTAATACAATAAAGTCGTATAATGGTCCAAATGATGGATGTATTGGTCCACAAATATCACCTTGAATCCGTTTCAAGAATTTTGGTGATTTTTATCAATTTTGGTTGGCGATAATCTTATGATTTGTTTCCCAAGAGAACATGTAACACATGTCATTTTATTAATCTCTCTTTCACACACACACACACATACATATATATATATATATATATATATTGGGTTTTCATTGAATGATCATGTGAACTTTCAATGATTGTTCGCATCATTTCAGTGTCTGGATGACCGAGATGGTCTTGCCATAATATGATATCTTCTGGATTCTTTTATTACAAGATGTGATTTTATTGCATCAATATAAGTATGATGTAATCCATAAGGAATTTTGGGGAACTTTTCTCTTACAAGAATTTTGCCTGATTTTTCAGAAATTAATATATATATATATATATATACTTCTTTCCACTTTTAATTACATACTGAGTGCATATCCTTGAAGGTATATATCTTTGAAACTCAACAAATTCCTCTTATAATTCAGAGAATATAAGACATTATTTATGGAAAACTTTGTTCGATTAGGCAACATAAAAGTGTGCTTTGCCAATTCCTTCAATAAAGTCCGTAGGACATGATATTGTGGTGACAATCCTTTTTACAGACTTTAAGTTTGGGAAATATAGTGTGTGTTGTACCACTATCTAGTATGTGAATTTCTCTACGAATTTACTTGATTTTTTTTTTCATTTGCATTCTTATCCATTTCTAAAAACATAAATAATGCTAATAAAGAAAATAAAATTTTATAAACAGATATATTATAATTATACACTAATAACAAGTACACAATAGTTCTACATTACACAATAATTATACATCAGCTATTTTGAAAACGAATACATAATAACAACAATACTTTTATGGCATCACTAGGCATTATTGAGCTTGATTACTACAAGCTTTTTAATTATCTCGATGAGTAACATCGTCAAAATCGCCGATAAAATCAGAGGACTCAAGGTATGTTGAAGTTATACCCTTAAATTGTTTGTTGAGATTCACTTCCTTTGCCTTGCCTTTGATAGTCTCTTGGTACAACTTACACATATGTTGAGGAGTTCGAAATATTTGAGACCAATGTCCCTTAGATCCACATCTACAACAGACGTTCTTATTTTTACGAGTAAGATTTCTTTGGATTTTTTCCCTTTTATCCGATCAGATCAATTCCATGTGTTTGACCCCCTTCCTCTTGTAACTCCTTTCATGACCACAATTAAATCCACGGCCACAACCACGACCATAAACACGACCATAGTAGGAATAATTTCCCTTTTCCATATTTTTTACATCTGTTGCATTTACCTCAGGGAATGCTTTGGTTCTTGTGGGTCGGGTATTGTGATTTTTAATAAAGAGTTCATTATTTTGTCCATTATCATGAGCGCCACAACGAGTTCAGAAAACCTTGTATACCCACGATTTTTGTATGGTTCTTGTAGAACATAATGATTTTTGTTGAAAGTGAGGTAAGTCCTCTCAAGCATGTCTACTTCCATCACTGGTTTTCCGTAATATTCTATTTGCGTCGCTATTTTAATATAGCGGAGTTGTATAATTTCACTTTTTAAAAATCTTGAAACCGTAGGTTCACCCACTCATCCAATGATGGGGAAGAGTTATTTTCTTTTGGTTATCGAACCTTTCTTTAAGAGCTTTCCAAAGATCTAGAGGATCTTTGGTTCTCACATAATCATGCGTAAGATTTTCATCTAAATGTCTTCTTCGAAATATTACAGCTTGAGATTTTTCATGGGAGGTGGACTTGTTTCCTTGTTTAATTGTGTCGAGTATTTTTTTCTGAGTCCAGATGGAGCTCCACATTTGTGATCCATGCAGTGTAGTTTGTACCAATTACTTCGAGAGCCGGAAACTGAAGTTTCTTGATTTTTGCCAATGCTGATTTTCTAAAACACAAAATAATAATTTTATCAGAATTTCATAATATTTAAAATGAACCGTTTACATTAATCATACAAGAAATTAAAAGTAAAAACACCGCATAGAAAAGTAAACCGACATTTAGGTTAAATTTTATCGGAGTAAATTCTCCAACAAAAGACAATACATACAAGCAAAAATTACAATTGCACATAAAACTAAAAGCAAAAAAATCATCTTTTTTTTCAAAGAGAAAATTATTTGAAAGTATATGAGAGAGGATGAAATGTTTTGATGAAGTGAAAGAGTGAAAGATGAGTGTACTTATAGATGAAAAATATTATTCATAGCCGTTTGAACAGGTAAAAAATATTGAATTTTTTTTTCTTTGTGACCTTTGACATTAAATCGTTTGAACCTGAAATCAGTCTGAAAATATTGTACTAAGTAGTCAATCAAATTCAGAAATTTTCATAAATGTTTTGTATAGTTGACCAAACATTTATTATAATATAATGAACAAGTGAATATCAATTATATTGTAGTGATAGAATAATTTATATTATAACATTAAATGAATTACGTAGCGGTACAACCAAGCCAAAGAATTATAATGTATTTAGCAATCAAAGTTTATTAACGAGGCGACATACCACTAACATTAATATATGTGAATAATAATAAATTTAAACAACTACTACAAAATATTAAATAGTAATATAGGCAGTATATCGACCATTATAGTAGGGTATATGTGATACATATAATTTTTTCCGATTCGCAGAGTGATCTGCTGATAACATGTTATAAAAAGACTTATAATTTTACTGGATCGAGAAATTTAAAATAAGAGAAAAATTTTATACCCGTGAAGGAAGATAATATTGATATATGATAAACTAGACCTTGATCCGCGCTCCCGCGCAGGTGTTCATTTTTGGTTTGAAATATTATGATATTTATTATAGGTTATGTAATTGTGATAGTAAATATCTTATATTATACTAGTGGTATGTCCGCGATACGCGCGGAGTGGATGTTATTGTGTAGCATACCATTTTATTTTAGTTTTTAAATCGAGTTGTTTTACATACGCACATTACGCGGCTGTTTAAGATGATCGTCTCAGGCGTTGGTCTTGTTTTTAAAAATACTTGTGTGTGCCTTTGATATAATAAGGTTTAGAATTATTGGAGTGAAGACATCTAGCCATTAAGTCATTGGAGCCTATTAGTGATGCTAGAGGTTCGGCTTCCTATTAGTAAGATTTGAAGTTCCTAACTAAGTGACATGTTTGGGAAAATTGAAATGCTGCGCCTAGGGAGGCAGTTTTTCTATAAAAAGTTAAAGGCATTATCTTAGACTAATCTTAGGTATAGACCAATGGTATAATTATTAAAAGAAACATTAGTTTATGCGATGAAAGCACTATGGTAATTAGAATAAAGAAGAATTGGAAGTATGATAAAAACTTAAGTTTCTTAAATAATAAAATGAAATTAGTTGCTAATTATTAGAAAATAAAATAGTTAGAACTGTTTTTGAAAGGTTTTGAATGCTAAAACAGATAAAACTGTACCCCTTGTTTGAGTATTGCATAAGAAACATTGAGTGGTTTATTTATTTATCCATAAATCTAATTAAAAAAATGAAAATGTAAAAATAAAATAATATTTTTTGATTCATATGTTATTTGTTAGTTTAATTTATATTTTCTACTCTATATTAATAAGTATGATCTAATCTATTAAAATTGAAGTACATATATGTAAGAATTAACCGATGTTTCATCTTAATATTTACTCCTTCTGCCATTACCTTTTAATTTTAAATTATTTAAAAATAATGGAAACAAATATTGTGAATCATGAACGATTAAAATATACCAATAAATATTCTCAAGTCTCGCCTAACCAAATCCATAACAAAAGATTGATTTTTTGTTATTATTCATTCCACTATATCAAACAACGCAAAAAAACATTACTTTGCACTTATACTATTATTAGTGGTGTGCCCGCGATAGGCGTAAAATCTTTGTTAAATATATAGCATAATAGTTTATATGAGTTGTTAAATGTAATTGGTGATATTGTTATGAGAGACTCTACATGTGCTTTCTGTTTTTCCTAGTTTTAGTAATATTTTAACTGCTTATATTGTTATGTAATATTGTTGATCTATTTTTTAAATTTAAAGGTATCTTCGGGGGGAATATTTTTGTTGATTGTATATAATATATATTTTGGATTGTCTTTTGGTGGTTGTATTTGTATATTAGATTATATGTTTAGTTTTTGATTAATCAAGGGGTATCCCAATTCTATAAAAGTTCTAAGACTAATTTTTAAGGGGAGTTACAATTTATAGATAGACTATCTTCCTTTTTGAATATTTAAATGGACTGAAAAATGCACATGTGTTATTGGGTAATTGTGTTATATCTATACATACATACACACACACACACACACATATATATATATATATATATATATATATATATATATATATTATGTTGCGGATTTAGTGATTTTTCATGAATTCCGATTTGAACATAATATTTAGTTGTTCATATGATCTAACTTGTGCAAGTGTTTGAAATTGTAGTTACAGACATTCCTATTTTACAATTGGGATTTTTATTTAAATGCACATGTTTTTTATTCATCGTTATGTTTTCAATTTTTATTTGACATTTGACTATATATGTTTGGCATGTTTTTCTGAATTATTAATTTTCTATATATATTAGTATTCATTTTTGGTAATTTTTAAAATAATATACAACATATAGATTTGAATAATGTATAATTAAATGACTAAAATTAACATGAAAACTGGTTTAGTTTGGATATTTGGATAGAGAATCGGAAAATATTTCAGATATTTTTGTGTTTTAAAATTTTGTCGAATATTCATTACCTATTTTGAAATAGTTTAGATATTTTCTCTTTTTTGTATAATTCCACGTATTATAAGATATTTTAGATAGTTTTGAGATCTCAAATCCTAAAATAATTAAAACTAGATCTTGACCCGCCCGACTGGGCGGGTGTTTTCTTTGACAATAATAATTATCAACTTATACTTAATTATAAAATATTGGGTTTTATAAAGTATGATCAAAGTTCTTTGCTATCATATGATTGTTATTGTATTTAATGCACTTGGAACACCATGAAAAAAACGAATACTTTAGTATATATGTTTTTTCATTGTATATTTGAAATAACTTGTTAAAATATATTAAAATATATTTAGCATTTGCTTTTCATTTATGTATTTCTAAATTAGAAGGCCTATTGAAATTTCTTAAAACCATACTATGTTTTATATGATTTGTTATTTATAATAAATCAACCATAAAATGCATCATAAATTATTTATTTGGACATTAGATTTATACAAAAAATGTAAATGTTAACTATTTACATAAGTGGGTTATAGAATTATAATAAAAACATGGAAAAACATTTAAAAGCACAAATAATTGTAGATTTTGGCAGATCTAATCAGTTAAATTTTTTTGTTTTTCATATCTTTGCATATATATATATTTGCGTGGGGAAAAAGATTGTGATCTTGTTTTAAATGAACATATATTCTTGGGATCGTGGATTTAATGAGGTGAAAACTCTTAGCGAAACAAATATATACGATCCTTAAAAAAAGGTAACTTAGTCCAATATAGTAGAATATTCCTCTTTGATAAGTAATTATGTCGACAAATTATGGCAATGTGGCAATGTGGTTAAGAAAGATAAAGTGTGGTTTATTATTTAGGCCCAATAATCTGGTAGAGGTAGGTTGATGATTGTTGTCATTTTTTTGGGAAAAACGTAAGCCCATCTAATATTAAAATTCACATGTTTTAACGATTTGTTATGTTTGTATCCAAACAACTATCTTTTTTAACTTTGCTATTCTTATATCCAAACAAAATCCTAAAGTACTTCTACTTTAATAAGATAGATATTTAAATTTATGATTGTGATTCACACATTTTCGGATATCAAAAAAGTTTCGGCTAAAATTAGATTGGATTGTAATCCTTTGGATATTGAAGTTTTGGCTTTTTCCTTTTAAGTTTTGATTTGGTAATAATTTTTGGGTTAGGTTTGGTTTTATTCTTTGGATCCAAATATTTTACTCAGTCCTAGTTATATACAATAAATTTGTAAAAACATTTTCTCAATAGTTTAAAAACAAAATAAAAAAGTTTTATTCGTTTTTCAGTTTAGATAATAAATTACATTATTGTAGTGATTTCACAAATATAAATATTGTTGTATCATGTATGTAACCGTAAATATCTGTGACACTTCCACTCCAGAAACGTTGAAGATTTGAGCAAACATTACTCAAGGCAGTTTAAGAAAACATTACTCAAGGGAAAACGAAATAGACAAAGCTAGCAAGATTAAGCCCCTCCAACCATGTCTCTTTGGATACCTATCACACTGCACACATTAAAGAGACATTTCGGTGGCTTATCATAACACTTTCATCAGGAAAATTGCAAGTAAAACAGTCTGAGAACAACTTAGTCAGAATAGCACTCATAGCCCACATATCTTAAAACAAAATAAAAAGTATACCATTGTTAAGACATGAACCAATACCATATTTAAAGACTTATTTGTATTGGAATTTTGAGAGCACTACCAACTTTTGACTTGTATCTATATGACCGTAGTCGGTACTTCCGTGCCATGTACCTGTTAGAAATTAAGAGCAATCACAATCAGCACATGTAGCATCTAACTACAAATTAAATGATTGTAAGAACTAATTCCAACAGATTAGGGAAGTGAACCTTACCAGCGTGTCTGAGACATATGTTTTATATGGTGTACTCGGATTCACCTTCCGGGCCAGGCCAACATGGGGTGTCCTCATGCATAGTTACCTGAGGAAACCAACAGCGTTTGAATCATCACATGATATGCAGGAAGAAACATCTCGCTGGAGCTTCTTGGAGAACTTGGAGCAAGCTGTTGTCTATGACACCAGCCGTTGTCAGTCTGAACTACCGTCAATTGTTTGTGATTCATGAATAAACAGCTAGAGTAAACAATTAGTGGCAACTTTTTACTGGTCACAAAATTTGGAAATTTGCATCACACCTGAGGCTGTTAGGGTCTCTCTTTCTGAGCTCGCAGATACTTTGGTGTTATTGTGGAGCTGTGCCATCACCCACCAAGCTACGGTGGTTTTGAGTTTGAGAAAAAATTAGTAGTGAAGATAGCAATATAATGGAGGTGATGATTAATAAGGTGGATCTACCGTACATTTCATAGTAAATTTGCAAGTCCAGGAGTCAAAGAAGAAATGAATGTAAGAGGTACCGTTCAGATACAACCGGCCTGAACAGAAATATGAAGTTATCTAATGAGTTCTATTGCATACACATTCGACTGCTGCAAGAGATTACTGAAGAAACAAATATAATCACATATTGGTTAATTCTTCCTGTTAGTATGAGTCTTACATAAAGAGTGGTGGATCTAGAAAAAACCTGAAGGAGTGATTTTCATCACTTCGAACCAACTCATCAAACAGAGAACAAATCTGGAACATTCCCCCTAAATTAAAAATCGAAACTTTGTTAAATAAAATTGGCACATGATAGATTTTAGGAGAACCAGAGATGGAGAATCACCTTACAGAGTGAGAGCAATGAATCATTAAGCGAAAGAGAGGTGGGTCAAGCTTCGATCCGAACTCTTTCAACTGCTCCTCCTGCTTTTGAGTCATGACGGGTGAAACATAGAACTTTTAACCAGCGATGTGTGTTTTCTCCTTTGAGTCAAAGCACCATACATGAAAATGGAGAAGAGAAAAAGGGGGTTTCTTTCTTGTTCTTGTTGGTTTTATTTGTTGATTAGAGAAGGTGGACAGTTCTTCATTCTTATTTAAAGTATCATAGATTAGGGATTTGCAAGGGAGTTAGGAAAAGGATAATTATAATCGACGTAGTGGGAAAGTTTGAAGGATATAGTTAATGGAAATACATAATGACATAGTTTAAGTGATAAAAAAAAAGACAAATTATTAATTGGAGTTTGGTTTCGTCGACGAAGATGTAGAAGAAAGAAAATATTGTTAGTGGGCTTGGTTATTGATTATTAAAGTATATGACCCATTTTGAACTTGCGTATAATGCTGAAGTGAAAATCTTTACCTTCTGTTTAATGATGACGTGTCCAAAAACGCCCATATCACTATTATGACGTAGAGGCCTAAAAATTGAGAAAAGTCTACTTTATTGTTATAGATGTTAGAGAAAAATGTAAGGGAGTGAAGTAAATTAGTTTTTTATATATAAATTGTTGACACAAATGTTTGTTAATCATATAGTTTGTCTGTGGTAGTTTGTTAATTTTGTAGTCAATAAAATAAAAAAATTGAGATATCTTTATACTCATTAAAAATAAGTATTTAAATATTTTATTTATATATTTAGAAATGCATAAGTTCATATTTCATTATTAACATTATTTAGGTATAAATCAATTATATATTAAATACTGAATTTAAAATTTAAGGGAGTGAAGTACATACATTAGTTTTTTATATCTAAATTGTTGACACAAATGTTTGTTAATCATATAGTTTGTCTTAGGTAGTTTGTTAATTTTTATAGTCAATAAAAGATAAAAATTGATATATTTTTATAGTCATTAAAAATATGTACACAATTTTAACATTATTAATTATAAATCAATTATAAATGCATATGTTAATATTAGATTATTAACATTATTAATTATAAATCAATTATAATTTTCCAGAGTTAATGTATATGAGTAAATCGGAATTACGATTTTAAAAAATATGATAATGTTTACCTAATTTAAGTAGATAATATATATAGTTAAATCAATACATCTCTAATTAATTAATTTTCTGCGAAAATGTTACTAAGAATAACAAAGGCCCATGATAACAACGATGATTTCAAATAGGCTTGTTATGTCGTTGGTGATAGACAATTGAAAAAAAAAAAGAATAACAAAGGCCCAATTAGATATATAACAACTTTACGCATGAAAAAAAAACGTTAGACGATGAAAGAAAAACAGACCTCGAGACTCGAAGAAAGGGCTCTAGGGTTTCAGGCGAAAAACAGAGGAGTTATTCGGCTATTTCCAGCGAGGAAAATTAACGATCTAACACAATCAATGTCATCCGGATGAAGAAGATGTAATGAATGGTTTAATCAACACAGTCAAGGTACCAATTACCCTGTTTACTCTGTTTAGACATCTTATTCTATTGTCAGTTCCGGATACTAATGAAACGTCTTTTGTAGTTTGGTTATTTTAATTTCTTGGTTGTGTACCAAATGGAGATAAAAATGAAGAAAAAGTAGAAATTCATTACATCAACTGAATAAACCTCTCATGCGTTTGTGGTGATTTTTCCTGATAGAGTTCGGTTTTAATTGTGTTCCAGAGAGAGATAAGAACAGATCCGTAAACAGCAAAGGGGAAGAAGACGACATGAAAAAAAGAGAGATAAGTACTCTATTATTCACAAATTGTTATATTCGCTTTGAGTAGTAAAAAAGTTAAGATTGTTTGAATGTATTATAGAAACTTGTAAAGATAATAAGTTTAGTTTGTTTGGTTAACTTTATTAGATTGTAAGAAATCTTTACATAAGACTGGTATTGTAAAGAAGGTTGTTTCCTATATATTCCTAACCACTAATAGAAAAGGGATCGATTAATCTTTTCAATGATATACCTTAACTTTTTTTTTTGTTATGCATATTATCTTGCTTTTGTTATATAAACCGATTCATACATCCAAACTGATATTTTGTTTTTTTACTTTAAGAGAATGGTGTGCAGGTTACATTACATCATTTTTATGATTATGAAACTGTAAAATGAAGCTGAAAACGAATAATTTGCAAAAATCACAAGGTTAGTAAATTTTTTTCTGAAGTTGAGTCCTTAGACACATTGACTAATAGAATGATGTTGCATCTAAATTAATGTTGGACATATAATATTGTTCTTGTGATTGATGAGTAGTTATAGTCATTTGTTTTTTAAACTGGATCTCACGATTCATAAGTGGTTTCTGTTTGGATAATTTGTTATGCCGTACTAAAATGTAAAAAAAAAAGATTTACAACAAAAGTAAACAATCAAAACTTTCTGTTTTATTTTAAAAGAAAAAAACAGACAATAAGAAGAAATTGTTCTTAGTTTTTGACAATGAATAGAAAATACAGAAAACAACGCATTTCTTGTGTTTTCAATCCGAACTCTTTCAACTGCTCCTCCTGCTTTTGAGTCATGACGGGTGAAACATAGAACTTTTAACCAGCGATGTGTGTTTTCTCCTTGAGTCAAAGCACCATACATGAAAATGGAGAAGACAAAAAGGGGGTTTCTTTCTTGTTCTTGTTGGTTTTATTTGTTGATTAGAGAAGGTGGACAGTTCTTCATTCTTATTTAAAGTATCATAGATTAGGGATTTGCAAGGGAGTTAGGAAAAGGATAATTATAATCGACGTAGTGGGAAAGTTTGAAGGAGATAGTTAATGGAGATACATAATGACATAGTTTAAGTGATAAAAAAAGACAAATTATTAATTGGAGTTTGGTTTCGTCGACGAAGATGTAGAAGAAAGAAAATATTGTTAGTGGGCTTGGTTATTGATTATTAAAGTATATGGCCCATTTTGAACTTGTGTATAATGCTGAAGTGAAAATCTTTACCTTCTGTATAATGATGACGTGTCCAAAAACGTTCATATCACTATTATGACGTGGAGGCCTAAAAATTGAGAAAAGTCTACTTTATTGTTATAGACTAGTGGTTTGCCCGCGCTTCGCGCGGGTTATTGATTAGTGTGTATGTCCTTTCATGTGTTAAGATGTGTTATGTTTACGGGTTCTTAGATTTGACTAATGTGCAATATGGGAATCATGAACTGGACTAAAATGGACTCTGAACTAAAGAACATTTTGTGTCTTAATCAAAATATAATATTTTTAAAAAGGTCCTCCTAAGCTAAACTTAAAAATATTAAAAAATGTAACGGATCATGTGAAAATGCACTTCCATCACATGCTTAGAGCTGGGTCTGATGGGAATAAGAGATTTTTGGAGGTTTATTTTAGATAGTAACTTATTCTTGTGTGTTTGAAAGACTGTGTTATGTGAGTATTGTGATTTATTAGTTACACCAAAGTGCAATATTGTATGTGGTTGTTTTGTGGAAGGTGTTTTTTTGATTAAAACATGCTTTTAAATAACTGCAGAGAGTAGTTTTATGTGTTATCGTTTTTGGTTTGTTTCATAATATTACTTGTGAACATGTCCAGATCAGTTGTTGTGTGTTGCATCCACGTTTAACTGAATGGCTTGGGACTCTAGATGTTTGATGGAGGTGTTATATATGTGACTATGGCCTTGCTCTGTTAGCAGACGCTGCAATTAGCGTTAGCAACCAAAAACTACATCATTACCATGGCAAATACATGGCTGACAGGACAAGAAATAACTTGTGTTTTTAGTCGCTGCGTTAAGCAATAATAAATAAATCTGAAGCTAAAAATAGCAGTGATAATGGTCTCTGCATTTTTTGTCTCTGACAATTAGTTGTCGACTGATTCTTCAAGTTGTCTTCGTCATAGTGTATTTCTTTTGACGTTAACGATGGTCGCAATGTCAGTAAAAATAACATAACGTATATTGCGCACTTTAGGTGGGTGTTGCTATAACAGTTTGTGCTGACCGTGTTGCAGATGGGCCTTAAATAATTATGAGTTCTTCTTTTTATGGGGGCTGCAGATTCAGAAGCATATCCACCTCCGTAAGCAATGTTTGTTATGATATTGAACAAAACCGGTTTTATCTTTGCTGCCTTAGCTATTTCGGTTCATGTATTAACGTCAACTCCCTCAAGAATGATACGACGTGATTAGAGTCGTGAAACCTAGGGGTGGACGTTCAGATAGCCATTCGGATTCGGTTTGAGTCTATTCGGATTTTAGATTTTCGGAATTGAAGATTTTAGCCTTAAACCTGCAAAGATCCAACCCCAACCATTTACATTATTTTAAAATTCATATACACTTTAAATTTTTAAAAATCTAAAATTAACACATAACATATAAATTTGAATAAGAGCAAATCTTTCAGATAACCATTTTAATTCTTTTTGTCACAAATAGCCTTCAAGAAAAAAATGACCAAAATATTTTTTTATTTTAAAAATTTTAATATTTTTTATTTTCTTTTAATTTTAAAATTCACCTCCAAAACCTCACCCCATAACTTTAAACCATAAGTCTAGATTATTTAACCCAAGAGATATAAATGTATACTTACACATTTTAACAAAGTATATTTTGGTCTTTTTTCTCTTTGCAAGCTATTTTGGTGACAAATTTTTTTTTAGGTCTATCTTAGAATATTTCTTTTTGAATAGTGTACGCCTAAATACCTAAATTTAACATAAAAATTGATTAGTCTTAAATAATTGAATGGAGAATCAATAAATATTCTCATTATTTTTGGTGTATTGAGTATTGGCTATTATAGATATATACTTTTGACTATTTTAGATATTTACTTTTGACTATCTGAATAGTTTCAAATATTTTGGAAAATTTTAAAATATTTTATAAATTTTAGATATTTTTGGGGTATTAAATCTAAAAATAGCTAACTTATTCAAGCCTAGAAATTTGATTCGTAAATATTCAGATACATGAAATATTTCTGATCGGATCAGGTTCGGAAAAATTGAATAATGTATGCTAAAATACCTAATTTCAATATAAAAATATTGAATTAAACCAAGGGAAACAAAAGAAGATAATTTGAGAAATAATTTGATTCGATATAAAAATCTCCGAATTTTAGTTTTTTCAGTATGATCTCCGACTCGGTTTGGTGTTTGTTCACCATTGTGCAAGATATATGAGAGTGGCAAGGAAGACAAATCTTAATACATATGTTGTGAGGTTATGTTGAAGAAATGTAAGCAACAATACATTGGTTAAGACATTATAGATGTTGAGAGAGAAGTAAGGTATTCGGTTTGCTTATTCAACTATTTGATCTGATATATGGGTTTGAATTGTTTATAAACGGTTGTGGCAGGTAAGTGGGATTGTTAACTTGGATAATGGTCCATTCATCAATATATCATCGGCTAGATTTTAAAATCTGTTATGTTTTTTTTTTGGAGGCTCAACATATTTTATTATTATCTTTTGGTTGTATCTGAAAGAGTGTACTGACAATACACATGATCTGCAACACTAAGCCCGTAAGGCAAACTAAATCCAGTTTTGGTGATATTATTATTTTTTCATGTAAAAGCTCTGAGTCTCTGAGTTTGTGTTTTTAGGGAATGTACAGAATCAATTGATTCAGTTTCAACTGCTTCTCACAACAGTAACTTTTGTGGCTGTCATTTGTTGGCCGCGAGTTTTTGGGAAGCATCTCCAAAACAATGTTTTTAGAGATGAGGCGATGTTCCAATGCAATGGTATCGTAGGTTTATTTTTCCTGATTATAAGAGAACTTTTGCCATTGTTATAAAGGAGCGTAAGGTTAAATCAATTCTCAAAGTGAAGAAAATTTGAACATGAAACTTTGTTATTTTAATTTAATAACCTCATAAAGTAGACTTTCCATAAAATAAATTAAAACATCTTTTGATCAAAGAAATAAACTAAAACTTAGAAGCAGAAAAACCAAGTCATCCATTACTTTTTTAGGTAGACTGCCCCGAAGCTTGCTCCTACTTCCCCTTCAACCACACCATCAACAGTACAGCCTTTTGTGTTTGATGTCACAACTCTGTTCACAACAAGAGAGAGGCTTGTCTTCTCAGCTCCAGCACCAGGCTTGTCATTAGCTCCATGCCCATGTACAATAATAAACCATAGTCAATGCTCTCAGTTGTTAGACGATTTATCTAAGAGGGTTAACAAACCAAAAATAAGATAGATGCATTACTTTTTAGGTAGCTTTGTCTAGCATCACATTCATGAGCGAAAGAAAAATGTGTTCCAGAGGTTGCATTTACGAAAACCCAACCTGGAATTACACCAGAGTAAAACAATGAATATATATTATAACGCCCTGACCGCCCACAGCTAATGGGCCACCCACACCCGCTCTCTCGGCCCATGGGCCCCATCCCGTTCCAGCGGCCGATGCGTAAATTTTCCAAGGCTCGAAATCATTGTTTACTGACCCTGCAATCACCACCTAACTTTTCCCCATGTTTTGGCCTCACTCGCACGGTATCACGAATCACTTCCCGATAGGTCACCCATCCTTTCACTACTCCAGCATAAGCACGCTTAACCCTGGAGTTCTAAACGGATGTGTGACGGAAAAGGTAAGTCAACTTTGGTGACATAGGTAGCCAAATCAATTCTCTTAAGCCTTTCCACATATCACAACTCGGGATGTAACAATTCACTCCCTCTCAAAGAACGCAACGTTCTCGTTACGCCCCTGACAGGTCTCAAGACGCCTCTCGGGTCAGAACCGAGATGGCTAACCAGCTCTGATACCACTTGTAACGCCCCGACCGCCCACAGCTAATGGGCCACCCACACCCGCTCTCTCGGCCCATGGGCCCCATCCCGTTCCAGCGGCCGGTGCGTAAATTTTCCAAGGCTCGAAATCATTGTTTACTGACCCTGCAATCACCACCTAACATTTCCCCGTGTTTTGGCCTCACTCGCACGGTATCACGAATCACTTCCCGATAGGTCACCCATCCTTTCACTACTCCAACATAAGCACGCTTAACCCTGGAGTTCTAAACGGATGTGTGACGGAAAAGGTAAGTCAACTTTGGTAACATAGGTAGCCAAATCAATTCTCTTAAGCCTTTCCACATATCACAACTCGGGATGTTACATATATATTCAACTGAGATACTAACTTGTCGCATTTGAGGCATTTGTCGATACGGCCTCCTTTGGTTCCACACCTGATCTTGCTAATTTCTCATCAAGCAGAGCAGCTAGGCCATCAAATACACTCAAGCATAAAGAGAATTCCCTACATAGAGGATGTGGGTTACTAATATTCATTTTTTAAAAATAATAGGTATGACGCCAGTGTTATACCTCTCAATTCTTAAAATCGTGGGTTTCCTCGTTGAAAATGGTCTTAATAACCCTGAAGGCCTGACTTGCCTAACAATAACTGTAAAACAGAAATAAAGGCTAGCAAATAAAAACAGACATGGCAAATCCGTGTTTTTGTTAGCCAATGTAATTCCACAACCTAAAGCTCTCCGTCATGATGGGGTGTGGTTCCTGCTATTTCAGTGACAGAATTCTATCCCTAAATCTGATAGTTACATGGGCGTCACCAAACCCAAAACTCAGGTTGCATCTTGTAACATCAAACACACTTAGTTCATAAAACGCCCATTCTTTCAAGAAATGTTTAAAAGTGTTAATCTAGTAATCATTGATTGACGCATGGATAAGCGTAGACTGAGGAAGAGAATATGGATTTAGATAACATCGAACTGATTAAATTTTAATCGTAAATAGAGAAAAAATGAATAGACGTACCTTACCATCGATCAGAACCATTGTCTGGACAATCTCTCGACAACAGCCGGCCTTCAACTCTGAGAGATGAAGACCATTATCGAATCGTTTGTTTGAGAAGACATGAAAGCAATAAATTAGGAAGAAGATTAAGATTAACCTACGACTCTCAGACGGTCTATATATACACTGCAAGAGGTTACTCAAACGGGAAGTTAAGATGCATAAAGATAACGTGCATGAGTCCTTGGTTGATTGACATTAATGTGTGCCGAATGTGAAGAGAATTCAGGAGTTCAACAGGTATAGATCTCCCACTGCGATCTCTAGGTCAAAGGAAAGAGATCCCCACGACTTAAAAAATCTGATAAAGGGCCATGGATTAAAAAAAGTCTGATAAAGTCCACAAATTAATGGGTAATAATTAATTGGTTACATATAATCAACATGGATCAGATCATACAAAAGCCCACTTAAAAACACAGCAGCCTAGTTTGGTTAGTTTGTACAAATGAAAGTCGAGTGTGTTAAAAAAATTACGCTTACGTGTCATGATTTGCCCATACTCTATTGATGATGTGGCACACAAAGGAGAGAGATAACTCTCCTTTATTATTATAGATGTTAGAGAAAAATGTAAGGGAGTGAAGTAAATTAGTTTTTTATATATAAATTGTTGACACAAATGTTTGTTAATCATATAGTTTGTCTGTGGTAGTTTGTTAATTTTATAGTCAATAAAATAAAAAAATTGGTATATTTTTATACTCATTAAAAATAAGTATTTAAATATTTTATTTATATATTTAGAAATGCATAAGTTCATATTTCATTATTAACATTATTTAGGTATAAATCAATTATATATTAAATACTGAATTTAAAATTTAAGGGAGTGAAGTACGTACATTAGTTTTTTATATCTAAATTGTTGACACAAATGTTTGTTAATCATATAGTTTGTCTTAGGTAGTTTGTTAATTTTTATAGTCAATAAAAGATAAAAATTGATATATTTTTATAGTCATTAAAAATATGTACACAATTTTAACATTATTAATTATAAATCAATTATAAATGCATATGTTAATATTAGATTATTAAAATTATTAATTATAAATCAATTATAATTTTCCAGAGTTAATGTATATGAGTAAATCGGAATTACAATTTTTAAAAATATGATAATGTTTACCTAATTTAAGTAGATAATATATATAGTTAAATCAATACATCTCTAATTAATTAATTTTCTGCGAAAATGTTACTAAGAATAACAAAGGCCCATGATAACAACGATGATTTCAAATAGGCTTGTTATGTCGTTGGTGATAGACAATTGAAAAAAAAAGAATAACAAAGGCCCAATTAGATATATAACAACTTTACGCATGAAAAAAAAACGTTAGACGATGAAAGAAAAACATACCTCGAGACTCGAAGAAAGGGCTCTAGGGTTTCAGGCGAAAAACAGAGGAGTTATTCGGCTATTTCCAGCGAGGAAAATTAACGATCTAACACGATCAATGTCATCCGGATGAAGAAGATGTAATGAATGGTTTAATCAACACAATCAAGGTACCAATTACCCTGTTTACTCTGTTTAGACATCTTATTCTATTGTCAGTTCTGGATACTAATGAAACGTCTTTTCTAGTTTGGTTATTTTAATTTCTTGGTTGTGTACCAAATCGAGATAAAAATGAAGAAAAAGTAGAAATTCATTAAATCAATTGAATAAACCTCTCATGCGTTTGTGGTGATATTTCCTGATAGAGTTTGGTTTTAATTGTGTTTCAGAGAGAGATAAGAACAGATCCGTAAACAGCAAAGGGGAAGAAGACGACATGAAAAAAGAAGAGATAAGTACTCTATTATTTACAAATTGTTATATTCGCTTTGAGTAGTAAAAAACTTAAGATTGTTTGAATGTATTATAGAAACTTGTAAAGATAATAAGTTTAGTTTGTTTGGTTAACTTTATTAGATTGTAAGAAATCTTTACATAAGACTGGTATTGTAAAGAAGGTTGTTTCCTATATATTCCTAACCACTAATAGAAAAGGGATCGATTAATCTTTTCAATGATATACCTTAACTTTTTTTTTGTTATGCATATTATCTTGCTTTTGTTATATAAACCGATTCATACATCCAAACTGATATTTTGTTTTTTTACTTTAAGAGAATGGTGTGCAGGTTACATTACATCATTTTTATGATTATGAAACTGTAAAATGAAGCTGAAAACGAATAATTTGCAAAAACCACAAGGTTAGTAAATTTTTTTCTGAAGTTGAGTCCTTAGACACATTGACTAATAGAATGATGTTGCATCTAAATTAATGTTGGACATATAATATTGTTCTTGTGATTGATGAGTAGTTATAGTCATTTGTTTTTTTAAACTGGATCTCACGATTCATAAGTGGTTTCTGTTTGGATAATTTTGTTATGCCGTACTAAAATGTAAAAAAAAAAGGTTTACAACAAAAGTAAACAATCAAAACTTTCTGTTTTATTTTGAAAGAAAAAAACAGACAATAAGAAGAAATTGTTCTTAGTTTTTGACAATGAATAGAAAATACAGAAAACAACGCATTTCTTGTTTGTAGAGAGCTTCAACCTGCAAAGTCGAAAGTAAGAAAACTACAAATTCACTGATCTATGTTTATTTAAATCACAAAATAAATAGATTATAAGTAAATATAAATATTTACCTTGCCACTAATACTATTCCAGGTTAGCAAAAACCTCTTTGAAGACAACATTTGTAGTTTTCTTTTGAGGTTTACCATCTTTGTCGACAACCAGAATTTTTAATCATTTTTTAGAAGTGACCCTAGACACTGCCACGTATAGTTGTCCGTGTGAAAACACAGGTCTTGGTAGAAAAATACCAACTTCGGATAGAGATTGCCCTTGGCTTTTGTTTATTGTAATAGCAAAGGCCACTGCCATGGCAATTACCTTCTGCACATCTTAAAAGGCAGTCGAGTATCTGATGGTGTTATAAACAATCTAGGAATATATACTAATTTTCCAACCTTCTCTCTAGTTGTTATCCTAGCTTGAACCATAAAATCCATTAGTTGAGTGATATGTAGTCTCGTGCCGTTCATTAACCCAACATAAGGCTCAATGTTTCGTAAAACCATGACAGGACAACCAACCTTCAGTCTAAGATTATGGTTTGGTAAACTAGACACCTTAATAGTGTTAAGAAAATCAGGTCCTAGTGCTTCATTGTTGACCGAACCCTTATCTCTTGGGTCTATACTATCGGCACTGAAGTAAATCTTCCCATCACCTGTAATATACATTCAATTATTAATACATGTCTTGTATACATCTAAGTAAGAAAAATTAATAATTTAGAATATAAATTTACCATCCAGCTTATCCAGCATGTAGTCATTAATCATATTGACATCTTCATTGGTTGGACATAAGATAGCTCTCTCTTGAAAAAACTTGGCCTCTTTCTTTTCATGTAGACAAGTAGTATCCCCATAAATGGCTGTGCTGATTGCTTCTATAGGATTTTCGGAGTCTGTTATAAGAAATTCTGATGGAATATCGATCTCCACTTCACCATCATTAGGCTCTGCAAGTTTACCATCCCCGCCTTTTAATATCCAATCTGAAAAATCTCTAAGATCGCAGCCTCTTCTAGTGACAAACCATCCCATAAAAATCGCATATTCTTGGTGAGTTTCGGAACTTTGCAGTGCTCCCAAAGATATGACAAACTCAGGGCTGCCATAACGATCTCAGCCCTACCAGCTCCATTTATAACAAGAAGAACCTGCCTAAAGTCACCCCCGAAAATAATAACCTTTCCACCAAATGGTTGGTTAGCATGCTTCCCAGCTATATCAGATAAGCTCCTATCTAAAGCTTCAAAAAAATGTCTGCCCATCATTGGTGCTTCGTCCCATATAATGATTGATGATTCTTTTACTAAATTTGCTTGATCAGTTCCAGGCTGCATAGTACATGATGAAAAATCATCTGGATTTAGTGGAATACCAAATCTTGAATGAGCAGTCCTACCTCCTGGTAGTAGTAAAGAAGAAATACCACTTGATGCAACGTTTGGAACAATATCTCCTTGAGATCTAATAGCTGCAGAAAGTGACTTCCAAAGAAAAGTTTTTTCAGTTCCACCAAATCCATAGACAAAGAACATTCAACCATTTCCTTGATTCACAGCAGCTAGGATTTGATCATAAATTTCCTTTTGCTCATCTGTAATTTTTGGAATATCTCTATGAAGAGTCTCTAGCAATGTTTTTTGATCATAATTGCGCTCATCTACTATCAAGACATTAAAATCCTGAGTACTTGTCTTTGGCAGCTTCGTCTTTGAAGTTAATCTTGGTAACGACGTACCGTTACGTCTCAAGAGTTTCTCAATCTCTAGTAAAGCATACTTCTTTTTGTCACCATCGCTCAATAATAATCCTACAAAAAAAATCAAAAAAGTAGTGTAGGTATAATTAAAAATTGTAAATGCAAATAAACAATTGTCAAATAAAACTAATATAAAGTTGCATTCAAAATATATAATCATACCTTGTCTATTCAAATATTTTTTCTATTATGCTCTATATCTTCAGATAAAAGCTGCCAAGTGTTTTCCCATACGACCTCAGGCAGAGACATAGTGTTACTCATAAGCATAATAACAAACACTTGTCGTAGATCACTTGAAGAGCATTCGTAGCTTCTCCTTACAAGATCATCAATTTACTCTTGATCATCATCTAATAATCCACGAGCGAAACATGCTTCTTTGTATCCAGGATAGAGAACTCTCTCATAGGTCTTAATGTCATCATAACTGGTAGGCCCTCTGACAATGTTCAACAATATGCGCAAGAAATAAGCGGCTTCATGTTTCTTAGGAGCATAATTTATTCTTCCTAAACAAAAACCTCTTTTCCGCTTCTTGAACTTCCTAGACCTCTTGTCAAAGGTATAGAAGTTAGAAAATCTGGGCATAAGTTAGTGTTCTTGCAAATAAATCGATCTTATTCAACTCAAACAATGCCAAGAACATTGTCTTTTCAATGAGCTTACGACTGATCACTGCTTACAGCTTGTCGTTTCCTTTGTAAGTTATCACTTGTTTTCCTGGTAGATGAAAACTAAGCTTCTCAACATGAGTTGATCGATAGTGAATAGGAAATTTGAAGATTCGCCAATCTGATTCACAAGAAGAAACATATCTGCATTTGGGAAGTTTCACAATTAGAAACGCATTTTGGATCACATTTAACAGTTGATATCATGCTTTGTACTAAATACATACCTGCAATCAAAAAAGTCCTTCAGTTCGTTTCTTTTTTATTCATCTTTTCCACAGTAATGTCTTCATTTCCCAACTCGTTAGCAACAATGTGATCAGGCGATTCCACAACAATAGTCATACAATCTTGTCCCTTATTTATGTACTTGAATAAGTACTTAATAGATTCAGCTTGGTTGCACCACTCCACATTAATATGAGCTCGGAAACGTAGAGATAATCTCTTGTTATATGGAATAACAAATCAATTGTCACATTTTAATCCATTTTTGAGGACAAAATTATATGACTGTTCGCGCCTTCTATAAATCAGAAATCATTCTTTATTAATAGTGGTCTTATTAGCAAATGGCTTAGGATACGACTTAGAGCACAAACCATTCTCCATACATGGAGAATTCATATTAGGTGCTTCACAAGGACCATGAATCATCATATCCTTAATAACTTCATAAAGCTCAGGTTCTTCCAATTTGTCACGAATCTCCGCAGAAATGATATTGTCAATGTCATCGGTTGTAGGAAACTTGTGTAAAGGATCCATGAATAAGAGAATTTGTGTGTGTGGTAGGCCACGTTTCTGAAACTCGGCCGTGTACATTGCTGTAAAATAAACAAATAACTTATTAGGTCCGTAGATGATTATGAAAGGAAAACATGTTTAGAAAAAAGAAAACAATATTTATAACTTACATGAAACAGTCTTCCCAAGAAGATTTTTTTTTTAAAATCATCCATCAATGTATCAAGTTTCATCTTGAATATCCTACAAACTATATCTGATCTATCTTCTGGCTTCAGCTTCCGAGACTTCACATATCTTGTGATCTCTGGCCATTTTGATTACAAGTGAAAGTAATGAAAAGATCTGGAAATCCAAAATTCTTACATACTTTCATAGCATCCAAGTAAAGTTTCTTCATATATCTAGGACTCCCTGTAAAATAAGCTGGTAACAAGAACTATGATCCTTGATCACTCATATCTATCTTTCCTGCATTCTCAGACTCTTTGATAGAGTCGTAACTATCTGATCGCAAAGTAGGTTGATTGAATCTCATATAGCGTAGGCGATTAGACTCTATAGTAGTGTAGGCATCCACCAAAAACTGCTGAAATAATCTTCTTGAATGCAACAGAGAATGGGACTCATTCTTACGTTCATGAAGACGAAAAGCAAAGAACTGTCGCATACTGATATTGGGCTCTTTTGTTTCTTTGTAGCTTTTGTTACATCTTTCTTAATACCAAGTCTGAAACCATCTTCTCCATAAGTAAATAACATAGGATATTAAATCGCAAGATAGCATGTATCTCGTTTATTCTTAGTAGGTCTCCTGATTTCTATTGTAGAACGATATCCCTTTTATCCATATCTAGATTGAAATCTCCTGGAATGAGCGCAGAAACTTCAGAGGTTGTGGGAGTATTATATGTCCTCTCATCCTTAGATAGATCACTTATGTTCCTCATATGAAAAGAATCTTCTGGTGCGATATGAAATCGATCTCTCGCAGTTCTGAACTTTTTAACATATGGATTAACATCGTCCAACATCTTCATCAATTTCTCAATAATGTCTTTTTTCAAACTATCCTTCTTATTGGACTGGAACCCATGTTTTCCAGAGCTGCAAAATAATTTATAAAATATCAGAATGACAATAGACTAACATGTAGATATATTTTAAAATTTATCTTAGACATTTTGCTCTATTCTCAACTTCATTTTCTGTGTCAGCTATGTAAAGCTGTCCAAGCTTTGCTTGTCTTTCATTATTCGGAGTTAAACTTTCCATAAGATGATAATTTTCACCTTGTAGAACCAACATAGGTGGTCCCTTTTCCCTTTTGAACAGATCTTTCTACTTTCCCACCAAGAGATATAAACGAAAAGATCATGTTATAACTCTCATGTTCTTCTGGAAATTCTTGCTTTTTGAATCATCACCTTCCATTAAACTTTTTAGAACACTTGGTGGCTCTTTCAACAAAGGCAATTTAACTTAGCCTTGCATACAACATAGTGAAAATGTAGGATTTTTAGCATTCCGGCGTTTGTTCAACCGTTCTCCATACCACATCATTGCACCACAATGTGAACACATGTATTTTGGATCACCCTCATCAGTATATTCTGCATTTAAAAAGTCAAAAAAAAGATTAGACAGACATTAATAAATTATTTTCCCAAAAATAATTATTTTTTGAAAATGACAATACCATCTTTATTTTGAGGTTTTGTAGCTACTTTAGATGTTATATTGTCACTTCCATCATGTTCAAAAGTGTTTCGATCAAGATCATCTGATTCGATATCTGAATCAATAGTATCTAGAGAACTACAGTCGAATTCTAATTCACCACCAACATCAATATTGGCTGCAGAATAATTACACATGCGTTAGATATAAATATTAGTTGTAGTGACATTAAAAATAAGAATCATGCAAATAGTGAGAACACACCTCCATATTCAGTTTCTGAAAAACCAGTAACATCTTCAGGAGAAGCTGTGATGACTGTAGGAGATGGTAATTATTTAGTTTCAGTACTCAAAGAAAATGGAATATTTGTAATGTCTTTCAAAATAATAGAAGCTGTCTTTCTTTGTCTGACATTGTGCAACTTATGAACTGAGTTCTCCTTTGTCTTTTTCAAGATCGATGCTAAGGTCAGGAAGAACATGAATTTGATTATTGGAAAGGTCGTACTAGCAAGGTCGAAATGAAATAAACGACAAGTAACATCAAACTTACATGATGGAGATTTGAAACAATATCTCTGATTTGGTGTTTCTGAGATTTGTTTTGAACCAAAATTTTAGGCTTGATAAAACACAGAAAAAATAAATGGATGTCAGTAACTAAATACGAAGAGTAAATACATTACATCTGCACTTTTGTTTTCTCTGCTCAAATGAGACACAT